>VOQJ01021034.1:6611-17690 GCA_015052665.1 Apistogramma diplotaenia | reverse complement strand
GAGTTTTGAGTTGTTTCTAGGAGATTCTGTTGTGTTTCTTAGTGTTTATATTAGTCTTGATTTGCTTTGTCATTTTTGTATTCTAGTTTACTGTCATTAGGTCTCCATTGTTCTGAGATTGTGTATTTTCCTGTGTTATGTTTGTCTCTGTGCTGTGGATTTTCTGTGTTTAGTTCTCCTGTGTCTCATGTGTAGCTTCCCTCAGTCTCCCTCCTTTTGTCTGTTTAGTCTCTAGTGTATAGTCTGCGTGTGTTCCATGGTTTGTCACTTCCTGTATTACTTTGATAGTCTCGTGCTCCTTGTGCTTTGTGTTTAGCTTTGCTTCCTGTTATTAGTTTCATTTGAGTCACCTGTGTTCCCTGCAGTCTCCACTTGCCCTGATTACCTCATGTGTCTATTTAAGCCCTCAGTTTGCCTTTGTTCCTTTGTTGCGTCATCATCAATGTTTCCCCCTCGCTGTGTGTCAGTTTCCCCTTTTAGTATTTCGTTTTCCATTCTCCCAGGTTTAGTGTGTCTCCCTGGTTGAGATTCTGTGTTTTGTATTTTGTTCTCTTCGCTGTACTTGAGACTCCTGCAATCAATCCATCCATCCACCCACCCACCAACCAACCTCATGCTATAACTTACAGATAGGATGATATGTTTTGGGATGTGCAAACATTTTTATTCCCATCAGTGAACTGTGATTATTATGATCTTTTATTAAAATCTGCTTGGTACCGAGCACTTCCATGGTTTTAGTGATCTATAAATAAATAGCATAAATACATATATCAGTATACTAATTTAAGGTTCACCATCAGTTTGAGCATTGCTGCATTGACAGAGTTCAAGATTATCATTCATTAATTCTGCTTCAGTCACAGATGTTGAAAGCCTTAGTAACGACAGGAGGTACACTGGATCACCTCTTCAGCAGGAAGAGAAAATATGAATCAACACAAGGAGCAACTAATCTCAGAGTGATAAGAATTTTATTTAATTTTATATATTATATCATTCTTATTTTAAAATTCCAACCTTGGTAATGAGATAATCTTTTTCAGATGTCCACATTTGTATAGCCCGAATTACGTTGTAATTCCAGCTACAGCAGGCTCATGTCTGCTGTTCCAAAGTTAATGGGTCTCTTTACTTTCAAATTTATCATTCAGAGACTACGGTCTTATACAGTTTAGAATTCATCTTGCTGCCTCTATCAGCAATCATATCATCAATAAACACTGGTGGCGTCATATTGAGAGTTCCAGTAAAAAGCTACCAAATCCAAGTTTAACACTCCAGATCTTTTATCTGCTTAATTTATCATGAAGTAACTAGGTAACATGTGTCACAGGGCCATAAAACAGTTGACAGTACCTGCAATTTCTAAACAGTGAATGCAATATTTGAATTAAACCCTGTGAATTAAAGCTTAGTCCAAGTCCCGGCCTGATACCAATTTGCCCGCGTCCTTCCCCAATTTCCTTTCTCCGTCTACTGCCAATAAAGGCACTTTGGCCAAGTACATGTGGCGCAAGGATACTTTAGGTCACAGGTCGATGATTGATTTTGCTATCCTGTCATCAGATTTGCGGCTCTATGTGCTGGACACTAAGGTGAAGTGAGGAGCTGAGCCATCACCTGATCACCACCTGGTGAGGGCTCCCTTGGTTGACATGCTTTTGCAAAGTTGCGGGAGATCTGGGAGCAGTGCTGCTGGATTGGCAGATTGGGTTGGTTGTCCCCATCTTCAAGAAGGGGAACTGGAAGGTGTGCTCCTCACACTCCTCAGCCTCCATTAGCTGAGTCAGTTAGTTGGGCCATCCAGTGTTTTGTGAATCTGTAGAAGGCATTCGACCACATCCTCCTGGGTATACTGTGGGGGGTGCTGCAGGAGTATGGTGTATCTGGCCAATCAGTCCCTGTACAACTGCAACCGGAAATAATTCTGACTAATTTCCAGTGTGTATTGGACTCCATCAAACACCTTAAATTACACACAGTGGCCAAAGTGCTACATGTATACAGTAGAACAATAAAATACAAAAAACCAATTCTACAAATGCATAAAAAAAATCCAAAAAATGAGGTGAGTATTTAAAAAAGCCAGCGGAGTGAGGATAAAATAGGTTAAGTGTCCTCCTGTTTGTGAGCACCAATTAAAAGATGCACCGCAGGGTTCTGTGCCACTTGTAGACGAGCAGTAGAGAATCCACTAAGCCTCATATAAAGTGCATTACAATAATCCAGCTCATCCAGTGTCAATAGCAGTTAGGCAGGTATTATGAAACCGTAAACTCATCTCCACAGTATCATCACCCACACACTCAGGAATGATACAGTTATGTATGAAAATGGCCAAGAACTAAACATCAGGGGAAGGGTTCATAATACGGCATCTACAAGCAGACTGCAGTACAGCCTAAGCCAAGCCTCAAACAGAACAGGCATGTGGTTGGAGAACACTGCCTAATCCTATCTGAGTAACAGATGTTTCTCTGAAAATATGGGTGAATATTCTTCTTCTGTAGCCTCTCTTCCCTGTGATGTGCCTCAAGGATCTATCTTCGGTCCATTACTGCTTTCTTCATATATTCTACCCCTGGGGTCAGTTTTTAGGAAGTATAACTTGTCCTTTCATTGTTTTGCTGATGGCAATTCATTTGTTAAAACAAGATGTAGTGTGTCCAAGACCAGAGCACATGAGCACATCACCACTTCAAAGCTGGTGAAGGAGGACGGCAGCCATTTAAACTTTCTCGTAGAAAATCACTAAACATCCTCCCTGATGTGATATTCGTGGAGAGTTCATGTAGCAGCAATCATTTGGTAGCTCTGTAAAAGTGCTGGACTCACCAACATTCAGCCAGGTCTCAGTCACAAAGAGGAAATCCAATTCACGAGAGATGAAGAAATCCTTCAGGATGAACGTTTTGTTCATTAGTGATCTAAGATTCACCAGGCCAATCCTGGCAGGAGCCGGCAAGTCGGTTATCCGAAGAATCCGACAAATTCCCCCAGAATGATTCCCCGGATCCACACTGCGGGTACGGGAGAGCAGGGGTGGTGGGGGCAAGGACGCCTCATCCGGGCTGACAACAGGTACCAAGCAGGTGTTGAGAGAGTCCAGCGAGAAAATCAGAGCCTCGATTTGGATTTAGCTCCAGAAGCTAAAAGGTAAAAATGCTCCAACCCTATGCTGAGGAGGTGCTGGGGCTTGGTAAAGGTTAGAAATATCAAACATTTGGGTATCACACACCAGTAAAACATTGGCCATTATGAGCAACAACTAACACAAGCAGCAAAAACCATCATTACAGAGATGCTATTTGCTTTCACGTAGACTTGATGTGGTGTGAGGATGTGGTCCGGTTGACTTCATCAGATGGTGGCCTCCAGCTCACACTGCAGTGGTTCACAGCCGAGAGTGAAGCGCCAGGTGTGGGAATTATTAATGAGCACTAGTGATGGAACTACCTTGCCGAAGCTTCTGAGCGTGTGTCCAGAAATCTTTGACTATATGAAGTGCATATCGAGGCTGGCTGTATTAAGGGTGGGTGACGTCACTGATGACATCTAAAGCATTGCTGGTTCAGGTAGTGGTTCGGGTGGTGGTGTGATTTCTGAACATTATTAAGTTGAGTGGAAATTGGTGTGTTAGTGTTTGTGTTGAAGTTTCAGCAGTTTTTCTGTAACATGTTTTCCTGAAGCCTGCTAAAGGTGAAGGGTTTACCCTGTATTGCATTGAGCTGATTTCTCCCAGTAAGGTATTACACATAATATGCCTATAAATAATGAAATGTGTTACTGCTATAATATTCACAAGTCTTTTTTTTCATTCCAAGGTGAAGTGTTTTTTGTCAGCAACACCTCATCTATGAGTATCATCTAGGCAGAGGTGCATAATTCTAAGCCTATACAGGCTTGCTGTGGGATAGTTATGCATCCCTGCCTCCTCAGTACCATGTGAAAGGGTTTTCTCCAAAGCTGGAGTGATTATTTCCAAAAGGAGAAGCTGACTGAGTCTAAGCACAGTAGAAAAATATTTCTTAATGAAAATGAGTAAACTCATTATCACCCCAGCATTTTTAATATAAACATTTCGTGTCCTACTGGATTCATTTAAACACTGACTGAAATCTTACTGACATGTTATTTTTTTGTTGCATTAATCACATTAATCAAAAACACATTAGATAAATGAAAGAAGTGATTACACTCCCATGCTGAAACACCCACGAGGCCATCACAAATTGCTGAAAGTAAAGATTTTGACCAGCAGGGGGGATTGTGTGCACACGAAGCCTTTAGAAATGAACTTTTATTTAAACTAATTGGATAGAAAGCTTCAAGGCTTCATCTGGCCATCACTAATTAGCACCTCCAAGTCCGAGGCCATGGCCCCCAGCCAGAAAAGGTGGGGTGCCCACTCCATTTTAGGCGTAGGAGTTTAAGTATTTCAGTGTCTTGCTCATAAGTGAGGGAAAAGGGAAGCAGACAGACGGTGTGGGGCTGCGGCTGCAGTGATGCGGCCGCTGCTAGACTCCGTTGCTGTGAAGAGAGAGCTGGGCATATCAGCGAAGCTGTCGATCCGTGTCCCCCATCCCGGGTGAAGAGTGCAGTCATTCGAGAGCGGTTCAGACTAGAGCTGCTGCTCCTCCACATCGAAAGGAGCCAGCTGAAGTGCAGACCCAGCACACGCTAGCATGGAAACGCCTTGGTAATCCCCATCCATCTATTTTCTTTTTAAATTTGTAAACGAATTCTTGAAGTTGGGATTGATATTTTTTTACATGGGTCTTCCTGCTTCTATTGCATGGAAAAGATGCCACCTCACATCGTGGCATGTGGGCGTTAGAGAAAAATAATACGATGTTGGAATATGTTGAAAGTTCAGGAAGGAAGACTGGGTGATGCAGAAGACTTATTTTGTCAAACAGAAGCCGTCTTTGTAGACAGTCTGCTGCCACTTGCACATATCTGCACTGCTCAAAATATCAGCTTCGGGCTGAAGACGTCCACAAAGTGACTGCCCCAAATAGGAGCAATCAATGCTTGACCAAGTACTTTCTTTCATTTATACTTTTTTCTCTTCGTGCCTCATGTTGCTCTTCATTTTTCCTCAAATGGCCATTTTGTGTCTTTGCTGGATACAGATCAGAAAAAAAGACAGTTTTTTGATGCTGTATCACTATTAAATATCTGGCTTCATTAGGGATTTTTTTTTGTCACAGCCCAGCTTCGATTTATTACATGCAGTCACGTTCAAGCCTTAATGTCTAAACACTCTCAAAGAAACATAATTGGCTTTAGTTTACTTAAACAAAGCAGCATCATTTTCTTTTTCATGTTTTTATATTTATTTAGTGTTCAAATGTAAGTGCTGCTTTTTTGACTTCTTTCCCCAGTTTGTATTACTATAAATACAAATCTAACCCCACTGGAGCTATAACATGCTTTAGAGGTAAAGAGGTGTTACCTAATACTAAGAATGCATATTTAGGAACAGAACCTGTATATGAATCACAGGGCGCATCATAAGCTGCACTGAGAGGTTGCTTTAAATAATCATTTTTGAAGTTAGGATTCCTGTCTGGTTGGCTGCTTTATATAAACATCCTACGAGTTTTGTATGATAACAATGTCACAAAAACATTTCATCTCTTATACGGTAACAGTGATGTAACCACTTGTGGGATGTAGGTTTTGGGGCACTTCCTGTAAGCTGGAAAATCATGTTCTTTCAGCATTTAGTTTTGTTCATAAAGGAATGAGCGTAACAAAGGTTTGTCCTACCTGGTAACCTTTCAGCAGTTAAGAATTCCCCTGTAAGTAAAAATATATATATCATGCACTTGTTATCCATTATTTTCCTTTTGTTTACAATGCAAATTCACACTGTTAATTACTACTATTACACACCACACACAAAGATGCATGACATAATTGTTGCTCCTCCAGTTTCTATCTACCCCCCTCTTTCTTCTTCTCTGTCAACCTTTGAAATAAATCGTCTGTGCCTGAACGCTCGAGCTTTGCTGAGCTTTCCTGTTAGCAATATGGTGTTTGATTTTCCAGCTGAGAGCACGGTAGTCTCTGTGAGGGCTACTGTGAGAGAACGTGCGCAGCAGAATGAATGGGAGGCAAGTTCAAATGAAGCTTTGTGCATGAATCCAATTGTGTGTCTGTGTGTGTGTATGTATGGAAGAGTATTAACCTTGTGTTTGTGAGCATGCATATGCAACAAGCACTGCTACCCTGACACTCTTCCCTCCTCCTCCACAGAGAGAAGTGCCTTCATTCGCTGACCCCTGTGGCTGTTTGGCTCCGCTGAAGCCGCCTGTGCCTCTGTGCCTGTCCATGTCTGCCGGAGCTGCCAGCCACACCGCGAGCACCAGGACTGCCATGACTGCCAACCTCATCCACTGAGGCTGTCTCCACATTACTGACACCTCCCTCCTCCCCTCCATCTCCTCCTCTGTCTGCCAGCCAGACCTCTCTCCATCCATGCCACTCAGCCCTCCTCTGTGGAAGTCAAACACTCCACCCTTCTCTCCAGACGGAGCCCGATACTGAAGACACAGAGCCTTTATCGGCTCGTCTGAACAGAGGAAGATTGTCTCCTCGCTGTCCCCCTCCACCAGCCCCTCTCCCCCGTCTCCTCCTTTCTTCTCCTCCTCCAGCCACGCATCTTTTCATCATGGGCCAGCTCGATCGATAATGCGTTTTGCCATTCATCTCACCTGACAGTTCAGCTGAGGACCAAGCAAGGAAGGGAGAACTGGTGTGCATGGTGTGTGTGTTTGAACGAGAGATATTACAAAGCAGGTCTCTCTGGCCATCACCAGCCTAAGCCCTGGGCGACAGGTGCTGGATGAGCCCCGAACAGACTCTTAGGATGGGCCACAGGTGGTAGATGAGTCCAAGGCCTCTTAGGCTTCAATTCAGAGTCAGACCCTGGGGAGAAAACCTGTAAAGTTTGGCTTTTTCCCATGTCCTTTATCTGTTCTTTCTCATCATTTTCCCCACTGTTACTAGAAACATACAGATATAGACATAACTGCATTCGCTGGATATCTGTTGCGCTCAATCGACCCCTCCTTCCTGGTTTGAAATGGCGGTGAACGTGACACCGATCCGGGACACAAAGTGGCTGACACTGGAGGTTTGTCGGGAATTCCAGAGAGGGACTTGTTCACGACCAGACAGCGAATGCAAGTTCGCCCACCCCGCCAAGAGCTGTCAAGTGGAAAATGGCAGAGTCATTGCCTGTTTTGACTCTCTCAAGGTGAGTATGACAAACACCTGTGATGTTCATTCATCACTGCCCTGTTTTTTTTTTTGTTTTTTTTTCTAGCTTGCAGTGGTGACAAGCATTGTCTGAGAGTTAGTAATACACTTTCTCAGGGATTCACTCACTGCTGCAGAATTGATCGTTTCTTTAATCAGTTAAAAAACAAATAGAAGAAAGTGCAGTTATTTCACTGCCATGTTTCTTATGACTGCCATGTGGTTCTGGCTTGGCAGTAGTATGAATGCAGAGCTGTATAAATACTTTTTAAAGTGTGTATGTGTGTCATGGTAAACTGAGATGAGGCCGTAATCGCATTAACATCTGTGAATCAGAGTCAGAGTTTCCTTTGCAGGCCCATAACTTTGGTGGAGCGCTGTTGGTTGGCGCATTCGCTAAAGAAACTGTGTGATCGTCACATCAACAGGCTGCATGGGAAATAGAGAAGTAGGACGACATACTGTGTAATTCACGTTTGTATGTAAGTCTACGGGTATATGTCTGTGTGTGTTATTTTGAGGTCATGCAGCACAGTGGGGTGTTCTCAGAAGGCTCTGTAATTTACTGTCTATTTTTGCCCTGGCACTGAGACAACACACTCCCACTATGCAGTTCCTCTCAAAGAGACAGGGGAAGAAAAATCAAACAGCAGAGTGGATGGAAAGAGGGAGGGAACTGGAATGGACCGAGCTGAGAAGTTGTGAAGAAATAGGCCGAGCATTATTTATTTGATGCTTAAAAAAGATCAAAATGCTGCAAGCGCGAGTAAAAGTTTTGATTCAGACTTCCAAAAGAAATGACACAGATGTTTATGTCCGCAGCTTGTTGGCAGCTTGTCTTCTAATCTGTGTAATTGTCCTCTAATTGCTTTCAACAATTTGACTTTATTCCATTTTACAATAAGCGTAACTGGTATGCTTTTGTTGGAAGTGTAAGTGGTATGGAAGGTGGACAAAAGGTCAAAGTTTGATACTTGAGAGGTTTTGCATCTTGACTTGTGACTGTTAGATCAAGGCAACTAAACACAAACACATTGGTTAGAGAGGTTTCTGATTATGATCCAGTTCTGAATAAAACGAAATCTAGAGCCGTGATTAGTTATTAGTGATGATGTTTCATATGTTTCCTTTACTGCTGCCACCGTCATAGTTTGGCATGTTGGCATACAGTACAAACACGTGCCAAGGAACTAAACACGAAGTGTATCTGAGACTGATGGGAATGTTTTAATAGTTTTACAAATAGAACAAAGTCAGTTCAAACTAGAAACAGGAAATCATCAAAGAAGGTGCAGAAAAGGTACAATTCACCATACAGCCATAATGTTAGCAAACAATCTAATCTTTTCTTACAAAATATATTTGCTATAAAACATATAATCTAAGAGACAAAGTCAGATGTGAAGTCAGTTAATCTAAAAATCAAACAGACGAAGAGAAAATAAGACAATTAAGAAGGTAAATTTTGACAACGCATTATTATCGTACTTTATTTTGCCAAAGGTATTCACTCACCCGTCCAAATAACTGACTTCAAGTGTTCCAACTACTTCAATGGCCACAGGTGTATCAAACCAAGCACCTGGGCACGCAGACTGCTTCTGCAAACATTTGTGAAAGCATGGGCTGCTCTCAGGAGCTCCGTGAATTCCAGCGTGGTACTGCGCTGTGATGCAACAAGTATAGCTGGAAAATTTCCTCGCTAATAAATATTCCACAGTCAACTGTTAGTGGTATTGTAAGACAATGGAAGCGATTGGGGACAAAAGCAACTCGGTCACAAGGTGGTAGGCCACGTTGCATAGAGGTCGCCAACTTTCTACAGTCAAATGTTACAGTCCTCCAAACCTCATGTGGCCTTCAGATTAGCAGTGGTGTGAAGCACGCCGCCGCTGGTCTCTAGAGCAGTGGAGCTGTCTTTTCCGAAGTGACAAATCACACTTCTTCATCTGGCAATCTGATGGATGAGTTTGGCTTTGGCAGTTGCCAGGGGAACTGTACTTGTGTGACTGCTTTGTGCCAAGTGTAAAGTTTGCTTGAGGGGGGATTATGGTGTGGTTGTTTTTCAGGAGTTGGGCTCAGCCCCTCAGTTCCAGTGAAAGGAACTTTTAATGCTTCAGCATACCGAGATATTTTGGACGATTTCATGCTCCCAACTTTGTGCGAACAGTTTGGAGATGGCCCCTTCCTTTTCCAACGTAACCGTGCACCGGTGTCCAAAACATCAGAAGAATAGAATGAGCTAGTTTGGTGTTCAGGAACTTGACTGGCCTGCACAGAGTCCTGACACCTTTGGGGCTGGATTAGAGTGGCGACTGTGAGCCAGGCCTTCTCCAACATCAGCGTCTGACCTCACAAATGTGCTTCTGGAAGAGCGGTCAAAAATGCCCCATTAACATGCTCCTAAACCTGGTGGAAAGCCTTCCCAGAAGAGCTGAAGCTGCAAAGACATCATAGCAAACCCCATGGATTAAGAATGGGATGTCACAAGTTCGCATGCATGTGTAAAGGCAGTGATTAACACTATTCTGCCAGCTGCCTGGGTTCTTCCTCCTGGCTGTAGGTGTGAGAGTGTATCGTCTGTTTCTTTCCACTTCCACAGGAATGGGATTGTTTAAGAAAACGGGTGGCTTATGAAAATACAGTTTGCAACACTCATACCCATTGAGCATGCAGTTAGAGTGTAAAGGCTGGCTAGTGGCAGCATGTGTCATGGCTGAGAGCCAATCATAATGGCTGAGCCTTCTGTTTTGTGTAGAAACTTGTACACAAATACAAAATCCACACAGATACCTCAGACTGCTTTCTCATTACTTTATATTTTCTAAATGTGCTGCATGCAACACTGTAAGTGAAGTGAATCTCTTATATTGGCTCTAGTAGGCACAGTGGTTCTGGATCCCAGAGCTTTGGCTACTCTGTTGTGCACATCTTGTAATTTGTCCCCTATCTGATTGGCAAGCAGGGTGTTATTCTGCGTAACAGGAGACCTGAGCTGGAAGTCAGTCAAGCAGCCCAGGCCTTGGTTTATACTTGGGCATGGATTTCTTGTTAAGCCAGGCACTGTGTTATTACAGTTATGGGCTGTTTGGTTGGAGCTAAGGTGGCCTGCGTGGGTTTAGCTGGTACAGGTAAGAGGAATGGATAAGTTGGGAAGCTGGGGCATTGCACGGATCAAGAGAACAGACAGACAGACAGACAGAGCTGGAGAGGGCAAGAGCAGCCGCAGCAGGGAATGTGCAGGGAAGCATAGCACTATGCTCATAGCCCTTCCCTGCTCTCAGTGCCAGGGCATTCCACAGTCTGCCTCCCTTCCCTGCCTTCATGACAGAATGATAGATCTGCTTTATCTGCAGATGAATTCATAATACATAGCCGGGCATGGAGTGGGGGCAAGGGAATAAGGGAAGGACAGGCAGGAGGATGTGGATAGAAAAAGGAGAATAAAGGGATGGATGGTGGTAAACGTGGCTTCCCACTCCTGGGTAATTTTTCATACCACCCGCCCTTCATTTCTTTTGAAATAGGGAGGCCCTGTCGCAGCAGAAATAGAAAAGATGTGGATAGCTTCCTTCATTTGTTCCTCTTCTTTTTGTATTCAGATAGCCTATCTCAGATTCAATAAACATGTTTTATTCTCACATCGGAGCCTTGTGAATTCTTACCAGTTGGTGTTTTTATGCCAATATCCTTTTTTTTTTATTTCTAAACTTCATTCAGCCGCCATTCAGCAGTGCCACAAAAATAGGTGTTTGTTAGCGGTGAATGTGATGGAAAGTTCCATTTCACGGGGGGGGGGGGGGCGTA
>VOQJ01021031.1:21513-40202 GCA_015052665.1 Apistogramma diplotaenia | reverse complement strand
GTGGGGACGACTGCTTGGGCCAGGGAGAGGTTGAAGATCCTGGTGAAGATCAGGGTGAGCTGGTCGGCACACGGTCTGATCACCTTGCCAGGTACTCCGTCTGGGATTTGCTGGATTTCTTAAGGGCAGATACTATTCATCTGCTGCACACCTAGTTTACCTTCTAATTTAGTTAGTTTAGATTTAGTTAACTGTAATAACTGCTCAATGAGAAGAGGTTTTACAGCACAGTAACATTATATTTTTGTCACAGCGGTTCTTATCAGTGTCTCATTCACTTCTCAGCTGCATATTTCCGTCACGTAAAACGTCTAAAAGCTTGTCAGGATTAACCAAAAATGTCCACTTAACAACTGCAGTCTTCCTTTAAAAATATTTTTCACCCTCTTTGCATTCCTGAGGGTGAAAGTGCTCCACAGTAATAAAATCACAGCCTCTGGGCACCATTTCAGGCCGCCCTGTGCTAACATGTTGATTGATGAATATGCCTGTAATGCTCTGAAGCCACTAAAAACCTACATGTACATACAGTATATATGCTGTGCATGTATATAGACCAGTTCAGCCACCTGTCTTCACTGTTAAGTGCAGCTGTCGTCTTGGAGGCACAAAGACCGGCACCTGGTCCTTCCTGCTTTACAGAATAGAAAGTGCTGCAAGCGCATGTTTAAGCTTTAAGGCTATGTGAAGGGCGGAGAGCATAACGCATATGAAGCATGTGTGTTCATGATCTTCTTTGCTTTCCATTATATAGCCCATGTTACTTGTTGTACCCACTGAATATGGTCTACATGAGACATTTGCTGCCTTCTCTTTCATGCTAACAGCATGCTACTGCAGCAAGAATATCTAATAATCAAAGCCACATTTCCTATTACTTCCTTTTATAAACAGGATATTACTTTTCTCTAGGGTTTCCTGACTCGGGGATCGTACTTAATGGATGTATTTAAAGAGCTGGATTGCGCGATCCAAGCTGATGTCCCAGTTTTTCCGATGTAAGTTGCTCACCGGGATCTTTTTTTTGAAGGCCCACTGAGTCCTCCTCTGGCTGACTCCTGCACACACTGTGCAGTGATACCTCCCAGTGTGACTTTTTAAGATTTCAAATTATGACAAAGGGTGATTTCCATGGATTTTACAGGTCTGCACTTTCCTAATGGTTTCCTGAAAATAAGCACGTAGTTTAGCTACAAGGAAAGTAGAAAAACAGAGTTCTGGCTGTGTTGCAGTTGGACATTTCCAGAAGCGTTTCATTAAAAATCTGTTTAAAATATTTAGATATTTTTAGAAACTCTTAAGACAGATGATTCAGTCAGGAACTGTCAAAAATATGTTGGTATTTCCTTCTGCAATTTTTATTTAGCAGCTTGGCCCTGCACAGGAAGCAACACAAACACATCCACCCCGGTAAAAAAAAACAAGAAGAAAAAGAACTTTATTGGTCACATGCATGCAGTGAAATTCTGTCTCTGCATTTAAACCATCACACATAGATGATGTTGTACACTCAGCACAATGTGGAGCAGGAGGCAGCTGAAAAGTGCCCAGGGAGAAACCTGGGGGAGGGGCCATGCTCAGGAGCCCACTGTGATGCCAGTACGAGGATTCGAACCAGGGTCCTTTGAGTGACGAACCCGCTTCTTATCCTCTAGGCAACCAGCAGGCATCAGTGTTTTAAGACAGGATATTGAGTCAGAGACAGCGGAAAAGCATGAACTGGGGTGGAAGTGGGTTGCAGAGTGGTTTGCAGATGTACCACAACTGAGCTTTCGGCTGATGTGGACTGGAAATGAGCAAACTTTTTGAACTAAATTTGTGCTTCATTTTTACATTACAGCTTACCTCTTATGGACTGAAGGTTGTAGCAAGTTACACTAACTAGCTAAGTTTGGCTGTCGATCAGTAACTCACATTATGGACTTATTTTGAGGAAAACAACCAAAAGCCAGCCACTTAGGGTGGATCTTCAGTGTCGTCTAAGACCTCTAAGTTTTGTGCTCGCTCACTGTTTTTCCCGTCTCTCCCAAGACCTACTTGGGTTATGCTAGGAAAAGCTCAAAGTGTGGGTAAAAATACAGTGTGTTGCACCTTGAAATGAGTGGTAGAAAGCTCCATTCGCTGTATGTTGAGACCTGTCACAAGTGCTTGGGGGTCACTTGCAAAGGGAAGGTTGGTGGCTCAATCCCCTGCACATATCAAGGTGTTGTTGGATACAATACTGAACCCCAAATTTGCCCCCAACTGTAATAATGTGCCTTATAGCCTTATGCTCAGAGTAGAAGAGCCCTGTGTAAGACAGGCTCAAAATGAAATGGGAATTCCAAGACCCCAAGGATAAATAACAGAATTCCCAATTAGATGAGATTGAGTATATGAAAAACAAAAGCCTTTTTGAGTTGTAGTGCGTCTTATGACCCACACATTTAACTGTGACACCCATTACTCTACTATTAGAGCCAGGCAGATGTCCTAGTGGAGTCTTTTCACAGCTCATAACTAAGAGTCATGTGAAATTTGCAACGATTCTTTGGTCCAGTGGTCATAAGCTAAAACAAAATTTGCAGAAGGGGGGGCTGATCTAGAAGATGGATACCATCTGCTGCTGTTTGGTTTATTGCCTGCTGTCTCACACGTTTTTCTTCTCTATGTTCTACTGATAAAGTTAAAAAGAGGCTACACTACCGTGTCTGCCCTAGATTTCTTTATATGTTACTAGGTAATGGGAAATAGGTGCAGCGATTTATCAAAATGTGCAACCATACATGGAAATGCAGTATATAAGGCAGAGTTTGTACAATTCTGATGAGCTCGAAAGTCAATATTTATTGTGACCACCTTTATTCGTCAACACAGGCTGAACTCTCTGAGGCAGTGTCAAGAAAGTCTGGTTCTGTGCGACAGTCATTAGTTGTTGCACAGACCTCGTGATGTTCTCCTCTTGTCTACAGTAGTTAACGTGGCCTCTGCAGCCTGTGCAGCGTGTCGTCCTCTCTCTTCACACCTGTATGATTGCACTGATTACAACTCTCCCTGCACAGTAAAGGAGCTCAGGACTACATGGAGAGTCGTGATTGGAAGAGGTGAAATGAATCAGAGGCAATTACATGCCGGGGATGAAACATAATGAGAAGTCGTGAGTGCTTAATACCATATGTGAAATGGTTATCAACGCCTAAATGATGTGGAAGAACAGAAAAGACGTATAATCTCAAGCGTTTGCAATACCGATGTGAACAAAAGGCTCCCTATAAATGCTGTTTTCTTATCTAGAAATGTTTCTTTGTGAAGCATCTGAACATATCACAGAGTGAGCATCTCTCACCTTGAGCTCGTATAGTGGCTTTGATGTATTAAACATGCACGTGTTTGTGTGTGGCCTGAGGGAGTGAGATTGAGCGGGGTTGTGTGCACGTGCGTGCAGGGAGAAGCAGGCTGTCTGTGTGAATTATAGATGAGGAAATGGGGGCGATGGCCAATTTAAAAGGGAGGAAAAGGAGACCTCGGAGGAGAGGAGAGGCCAAATAATTTGTCTGGACCACCAGGTCGAACCAGAACGCACCACAAACCACAGACTGCAGCTTCAGCACTCACATTGTTACCACAGAGCAACACATTTCCTGCCACATGTATCAGTTTTAGTTCAGGAAAATCTTTGTGTGGGATTTAAAAATCAAACTTAAGTATCCCCGAAGAAACAAGTGGCACTTTGACAATTTAAAGTACAGCGGCATTGCTAAGCAACAGAATCATACATTCTTCATTTAGCGTTTAGCACCTGCTCGAGGAGGTAGGAGTAGGTTTGGCAGAAGCAACTTAGTCTGCAGGTGGCAACCGTATTCATTATAGTCTGTAACTTTGGCACTAAATACAGGCCTGCAGGCGGTTTATGGGTGCTTTGTATAAAAACAGACTGAGATTATTATTAAAATTAGAGGGAAATAATTAGAGGTGGTTTGAGGACATGAGTAATTCTTGAAAATTCTAAATAAAAACCAGCCTCTAATATTAGTCTGCTTCAAAAAAGTCAGAGTAAATGAAGGCAATACGCTTAATCTCAAGCTTTTCACAATATATCAATACCCGGCAACTGTGATATTCATTCTTATCACAACTGCAGTAATTTATATGTGGGGACAATGCTCTTTCTGGACTTTCCCAAGGTGGTTAGTGCATCACTGTCAAGATATGTGACAGCGATTACGTCACACATCTGCTCACATGAAAGCTGGAGTGACGGTGGGTTGCAAAGCAACTTGCAGAATCAGCACCAACGGAGTGCATGCTGATATGGCTTCACATGAGATCTGAAAATGAAGGGCCAGCTGAGCCATCGGCGAACGATGTGGTGTCGAGAGGTTGCCGGCCAAGGCCTGCAGAGCTAACGATGTGCTCAGTTTGTTTAAGGTGGGAAGTGCATCCTGGTTATGAGTCGTCTCGGCAACAAAAACAAACATCCAAGAACACAAGTTCAAGGATATGGTCACGGTTTATTGTGAACTTTCTCCCACAGTCCTTCGTGATAGTGCCAAAGGAGGTTTAAGCATTAAGATCAGTTAATTACCTTTGAAGAAATGTCAAAATTTACCTTTTCTCTCATAATGGAGAGAGAAGAAGTGCTTTTTTTCTTTAATGCGTGATTTTAAAAGTGTCAGTCTGAATCTGACATTTAGATATTTGAGGCTCTGCGGGAGATTTGTCAGATGTAGAAACTGCCAATAATGCAGAGACTGCTGCTCAACAAAACACAACCAGATAATTATGCAAATATCTGTCATTTGTGTTATCTCTTCTCCCGGCTCATTTCAGTGGAGTTCAGCGAGGTTTATCGGGCCTTTTCACACGGCACTGAGATCAGCATTCATTTCCTGTTTCCCTCATTCTTGATGAAGAGGGCAAATCTGTGGATTAGGTCACCCTCTGACCTCCTTCTTCAGCTTCCTCCATCCTTGATTCTCCTCCTTCTCCGCCTCTTCTCGTTTTGCCCCCTGTTTGACCCATTTGGCATCCCCTCCTCCGGGGAGGAGCACGCGGGTCAAGTTGGATGTCAGGATGCACTAAAAGTGTCTAGTCATCTGTGTTCAACCTTTCCAGGGGCTCATGAGTAATGGCATGTTTGTTCAACCCTGCAGTTTGTTCTTTTCTGGGTTTTTTTTTTCAAACTGGTGGGTTGACTGTCACTTTGGATAACTGATCAGATTGTGGAGATGTCAAACTATCAGCGTGACATCCTGTAAAAGCTTCAATTAATGAGTTTGGTGCATGTTTCAGATACCTTTTGTTAAAGCAGTATGCAGAAATCAGTGGGTGGCTGCTGATTCTGGTGCTTTGCAGACAAACAATTTTTTTTAACCATCTCCTGTTGATTGTTTTCATCTTACAGTGAGGAGTTAATTAATCACGAGTAACGATCAGTCAGAGGAAAAAGATGGATGCACTTTTGAAAATAAGAGTGATGAATTGTGCTGAAGGACATTTGGGTTTCATAAACAGTCCAGCTGCTGTGTGAGAGAAGGTATCATTTACTGTAACAGCTAAAAACATGTGGCGCTCAGTCCGGCGCTTCTATTCCTGTCACGCTCCCGATATTTTTGGACCGGGCTATAACTATACCTCTCTCTCTTTCTTTTTTTCTGGCTCAGCTTCCTTGGCTGGGCAGCCCTCCCCTTGAAGAGACTTTCTTCAGACAGCAGCGCCTGCCTTTTATCGTGTTCTGTTTGTGTGCAGACAGATAACTAATTGAAGGGAAATCACTGATAGATATGCAGGGAAATAAAACAAAGGCGTCAGATTCTGTTGAAGCATTTTTGGTTATGTTGCTCTGTCCTTCAAATTAAAAGCCAATATGTTGTTAAAATGTTAAATATTAAATGCAAATTGCAGTTTTTTTATATATATTTTCTTTACAAAGACAAAGAAAGAAGGTGCAACATAAAGGGTCAGTGTTTCCCACAGGGCAATGAAATCCAGAGGAGTTCATGGTTGACTCAGTGACCATAAGGCGCTCAGGTTCTGTGGCAGCAAAACAAGCCCAAATCATCACCCCTCCACCACCGTGCTCACGGCTGGTGTTTGTGCTCATATGCTGTTTGGTTTTCTCCAAATGCAGCGCGGGACATTCTGGCCAAACATCTCCACTTTGGTCTCATTAGTTCAAAGGACATTGTTCCCGAAGTCTTGTGGTTTGCTCAGATGCAACTTTGCAAACCTAAGCTGTGCTGCCATGTTCTTTGCAGCCCTTCCAAACAATTCGTTCTTTTTTAAATTGTACTGGCATGAACTTTAACATTTAACATGCCCCCCCTTTCTAGTAAAAGCTGTGTGTTGGAAACACTGAAAGTTCACCAGAAACATATAATAAAAGTCTTCTTTTAATAGACTTTGCATGTGGTTAATAACCTTAAAATGCTAAAATGAAGGTATAGTTTCCAACAAACATTATTTGCAGCTGTAAAGTGATGAAATGCCTCCAATTATGAGGACCTTTGTGATATAATTTAATAGCCAAAGGCCAAAGCTGATAGGTTATGCATGACTGCACAATTATCAGTTAATAGCATAAGCAGAAAATTTGCCATCCAGCAAAGCAACATAACCAGAGTAAACCAGAGTTATCCTTTAAGAGAAAACTGGAAATATTCATCGTTTTTCCCTCTTATTCTTTCTACTCTAATAAATCAACCCCCTTCCTGTTAGGAAAAAGTCTCTTCAGTCTGTCCTCTTTTGCTTTCTGTCTCTCTCTCTCCAAATGCCTGTTTTTGGCGCCAGAAACCCCCTACGGTCCTTTCACACTGTTTTAATGTTAACAGGATGCTCTGTGTTCTGCCTCCTTACAGTCCCAAAGCAGAGCAAACATGCAAATCTGTCTTTCTTCATGGCCGGCTTAAGCTTTAACTCATCCCCTGGCTCAGCCCCAACAGGCCAGTCCAAGACTTCGATAAATCTTAAAAACAGCTCGCCAGTGGAGCGCGTCTAGTTGGCATGCAGAGAATGTGTACACTCTTGTAATCACTTTTTTGTGGAAAATAATTACTTTGATTTATCCTTCGGATTCTTATCATCCCTACAGTTGGCTTGGAAACTATTTCTATTTTGGAAACTTTTTTTTTTTGTCTCTCAACTGTCTGCAGTCACATTCATGAACTTCAACACCTGTCTGCTACCAGCTTTGGTTATCTCATAGACTGTAAAATAAAGATGGACATGCTAACATGCTTCTATGGGGAGTGGCTCACTTTTGGAGCTAGCTTCAAGAGGCCATTAGAGGAACTGCAGTTTTTGGCACTTGTGCTTTTGGAGTCAGCCATGTTTGCTTTTTGTACACTGTAAACAAATAATCATTAGGGCTTTAGAGGTCCTGGTAGGAATTTGTCAGCTTTCATCGGAGCAAAGCTAGCTCCCCCCATTTCCTAAAGTATGCTAGCCTGTACTTTTAACCAGCTGCTTACTGACTGTCTAGACAGGAAGACTTTTTCAGTATTCTCATCCAAGTCTTTGCATGTTTTCATCATTGCCTGTGCACAAAACGTCTCAGATTAATCCCTCATGTATTGTGGCATATCCACTTACAGCACCTAACAAAATCTATTATAGATTAAAAGGGAATTTTGCATTTCAGAAAGAAACTTAGTGTGATCTTGTTAGAGAACAAATCGATTCATTTCTGTGAAACATATTCATACGCAGTGATTAAAAAAAAATGCTTGCAGTGACGCTCGAGTCCATAACGAGAAAAACACAGCCAGACAACCAAACGATATTTACACATGCCGACACTGTGGCTAGATTAGATTGTCTCCGGCTTTGTTGTCGTGCAGGGCCCATCAGCGGCGGCTTAAAAGAAAGAGAAGGCCACGTTTGGATTAATGCTGCCGGCAGACTCCAGGTGACAGGGCTAAGCTGCTGCTCGCAGGCACACCTCACGCACAGCTACGTTGAACACAAGGACGAGATGAAAGCTGTCACGTAGGAAAAGCCCCTCATTTGAGTCAGGACAAGCTATGCGGGATTCAGAGGTTTAAGTTTAAAGATGTTGGTGAATTAAAGCAGCTTAGGCTCATCTCTGACCCAGTGACACAGCTCCTTGTTTTAAGGAGAAGCGTACTACATGGAAAACTTTTTTTCTACAGTTTAGTGATGTCCTAACTTGTAATCTCTTGTCTTTTTTTCCCCCTCACAGTTCTGAGCAGACACTTCATCTCGGCTTTCACTGATCACTGACGACAGCTTTTCAACTTAGGTAAGTGAACACAATTTTAATGATTTTTTAAAAAGTTTTTACAGTAACAATGTTAAATAAATACCTGATTGGCTGTTGAGTTATTTTATTTTATCATAAAGCGTAGTTCCCCCTGTGAGGGAACAGTTGATTAAAACCATTACCTTTTCCATTTAGGACCCAGCTAAGACCCTTGCCAACATAATAATGTTACCCACAGCTTTCGAAATGA
The DNA here is from genome assembly GCA_015052665.1 of Apistogramma diplotaenia. Taxonomy (NCBI): domain Eukaryota; kingdom Metazoa; phylum Chordata; class Actinopteri; order Cichliformes; family Cichlidae; genus Apistogramma; species Apistogramma diplotaenia. The sequence goes on along the minus strand of VOQJ01021031.1, from coordinate 31,752 downwards.
TCCAAATTCCACACATTCACAAGCTGCACCGTGTCAAAGTGCTTAAGCTTATTTCACAGAAATGTAGTCACCTAAAATATTTGGATATTTGACTTATCAGTGACATTTCAATGTTATATAGAGAGCCTCATCAATAAGAAGATACAAGTCCTTGGCAGTGGTGCGGAGGAAGAGCTCCCTAACAGCTGAAACCATTCAAGACATTTTTTTTTGCACCTCTAGTTAGTTTTACTCAGATCAGCTGAATATACTGTGTTCTGGATTAGAGGATAACATGATTAGAGGATAACAGATGACTGTCACTGTAATTTTGGGCTTTTAATAATTCCTTTCTTTCTCTAATCCACAGAGGGTCAAAAGTATACATACACTCACTTAAATCTTTTAATAAGTGGTGCTGAAAGTTCTGCAATGTGCTTTAACTTGATAAAGCCAAGGCCTGTTTGTTTGGTCAATGCAGTGAGTGTCAATACTCAGAACTCAGTGAAGGTCTAAGAAGGAGAACTGTAGATTTACACAAGTTGAGAAGATCTCTTGAAGCCATTTCTAAGCAACTGCAAATTCCAAGATTATCAGTTCAAACAACCGTACAAGTTATTGGGATGCATCAGCGCTTTGCTGAGGTCTGGACGATTACCCAAACTGTTGCCCTCAAAGCTACTTTTGTTGCTATAAGGGGTCGCTACAGCGAGTAGCTCCAAATGTTTGGCAGAGTTTTACACTAAATGTCCTTCCTGACACGACCCCACAGGGGCTTTGTGTCTCTGACTGGATTTGAACCAGTGATCGTTCACTTGACAAGCCAGTGTGTTAACCCCCACACAGGTGCTATCGAAGCCATCGCTCTCAGATGAGAGGAAATTGATCAGGATGTTTTGCTGCCAGTGGTACTGGTACATTGGACACACATCAAAAAAATCATTAAATGTCCCAAATAACGATGACATTCATGCCTGCGGTAAGTGTATGTAAGCTCATGCCCACAAGTGTAGTTGGTACAGTTTGTGTACCCTGCACGTCAATGGTACTCATCCCAGAATGCAAGGCTTAGCTGACTATATAAAGCTGTTTAGCTCAAACTTGCAACACACCCAGTAGTTGAGTCGGATCAAGGTCGAATCACATTTTCACCATAATAAAACTCTGGACTTTGTTTGGAATCAGACCGAGTCCGCCTCCTCCAAAGGGTGTCGGTTCAGTTATTGTAGTCCACACCTGAGTGTGATTACTGTGTTCACATCTGCATAAACCAACTAGACAGAGAAGTTAAATGAACCAGAAGTTGATTAAAAACTGGCTAAACTGCTCGGGTGTGAAACACCCTTAGAAGCTTTAGGAACTACTAGCAAGCCTGCAGTCTGAGCGAAGTGCTCTATTGGGATCTTTTGCAAAAGCTACAGTTGTGAAGATCCCATTGTTTCATTGCTTGGATCTTATAAACTGTCTTTTTTGGAAGCTTTTTTTTTTAAATTCAGCAGCTTATATAAAACTCAGTTCTAGATTTCACACAGCAGCTAGACATGTTTCAGTGTGACAACGATGCACATTCATGCAATACAAAGTCAGTGGAGACCTATCAATTGTTTTCCCTCCAATTGTGCAACGACTTAAATGTGCTCTGTCTCTAAGAGATGAAACAACACATCATCATGGCCATCTGCAGAGCCGTGCACAATCATCCCTACACGTAAACGTATTAAAGGCATCACCGATGCACTTGGTTGGTTAATCGCAGCTTTTAAAGTGACTTATAGAAAAGAAAAAGGAAAAACAGAGAAGTTTGGCCCGCGGCCCGATGCACTGCTTCTACTCAGATACCCCCATGATATTTCACACTCAGTTTTCCCATGACTCACTGGGCCCCGGGAGTCGACTCTAAGTGGCTGCACTCAGCCAGATGATTAGCTTGGCTGCTCTCATATGTATATATAATAAAGGGGGGAATTATGCTCCCGGAGAAGAGAAGAGATTGTTTTGGTTGATGTCATGAGACATATTTTTGACCGCCAAAAAGGAGTCATTAAGTTGAGGCTCCAGTCTTGTGTTTTCCTGCCGCAGTGTGTTTGAGCGACGGCTGCACGCAGCTCCGATGGTAAATGCTGCTTCACAAACATCTGTTTCTATATCTAGCTCATGGTAACAATGCTCTCGCTCCTAAGCAACAACTCCTGGATACATTCGGGCTTGTTTGCGTGAGCCAGTGGGTATTTGCATATGCGTGGTCCTTTGGGAAAAGGCATCGTGATTCATTTGTAGCATTAAATAAATAAACGTGAAGCTCTCTCTTTACCACTCAAACCTGACAGACGGGAAGTTTTGGGAAACACAGCGGCGAGCTCACGCTGTGTAAACATCCCAAAGTTGCCCTGCTGGTCCTGGCAGCTTTTTGTTTAACGTGTAAATAATGAATCCGTAATAATTTCACAAGTACGTTTACAGTGTATCTCAGGTCTTCGTGAGGGAGTCCACTTGGCGAGCACTGAGCTATCAGGTGTTTCTTGGTCTAGTTGCCGCATGTAATCCGGTAGCCTCAGGCTGGTGCAGATTTATTTGCACATTTTAATACCACGATAAAAGATGAATAATCAGCTAAAGAGCCAACCCTGAACCATTAATAGACACATTCAAAACCATCTTAGATGTATTTGGCAGCTGTAGGGCTTCATTTTTCTATCTTTAATTAGAGTTATTGATCACTGAGGATCCTGAAAGAGCGATTCAAAAGCAGTACGCCAGCTGTTTCACACTTTTCGCTATCCGCAGTGAGCACAGCGCAGATGCTTCACCTGATAGTGAAATCCATCTGTAGCTGCAGATGGAAGTGACTGCATCAGCTCGTGAATGGGAGAAGAAGTTGCGGTACAAATCCTCTGCCTCCTGCTCCAGCTGATCTCCCTCAGCAGGGGTCAGCTCCTCCAGAGGTCCCTGCCTTTTTCCAGGAGATCTGGAGCCGGAGGAGGAAAATGTGGCCGAGCGTGCTGCTGCAGCACAGACACACATTCATTCAGTCTGAGCCTGGAAACTGTGCTCCGTATAACTTTGTTTGCTTTATCACCATATCAACACGTTACCTACATATGTCATTTATTAACAGCTTATTTTATGATTATCTAATAGAAGTGATCGTCTTTTGCCCCCTTCAGGCAAAAATAAATGTTTAAACACGAAATACTTTAATACTTTAATGTGGCTTTTATAGCTCAACATCTGTAAGAGAAAGTTTGGATTTTTAGTTTGTAGATGACACCAAACAGTGTCAACTGATCACATTTAAATCTAGTGTCAAATGGATCGTTTGCTTGTGCAAATTCCACCTCAAAAGCAAGTAAAACTAAACGTCAGGGTGAACACCAGCTCCGCTCCAGACATTCATGTATGAATGTCTCTGAGCAGTAACTTCACTTTGGTTCACATTAGGTGAGCGACTCCTCTCTGATATCACAGTTTGACTCATTCGCAGCAGACCAACTCCCGCCGAGGTGAACTGAATCATCCCGGCCAAGGCGCTCTGCTGTTTATGTTTGTGATTGGTCAGATGCTGCCACCCGAATATGCTCGTAACTATATTTGGAAACCCTAAGTGACCTAAAACCAATTTTTATCTTCTGTAAAAATGTGAAAGTTGAATAATTAATCTGTATTATCTTACTAAATGTCATGAGCTGCAGCTGTGCAGCCTGCAGGCTTCGATTTTAAACAGTCAAACTAATGCACTGGGCTTCATGCGCTGTTGCGTGTGCACACATTCACAGCAGTGGACATTTTTTGTGGACGTTGTTGTGTAGCTGACCCGCAGCATGAACAGCTCCAGTGCAAAACAGGAAAAAGAGAACACAGCAGCTTTGTTCTTAGTGAAAGTCGTTTTTTGACTCGTTTTACTGAGCAAAAAAGGTACAGTATATGTAACATATGGTTACATCAGGATGATTCTTTAGATCAGGAATGTCAGACTCATTTTACATTGCAGTTCCACATGCAGTCCACTTTCTTAAGTCAGCCTGATGAGTGAAGCTGCCCTTACTGTTAGTGTAAGGAAGTTTAAATACACATTGAATTCCTGAGATATCTTAATTAATATGATAAAGAAATGCTGCTGTATTAATTATTATCTGCAAGATTTTTGGGCATAAATTTAAAGAAATAAATGTGTAAAATCAAAGAAAAAGTTCTGCTAGCTCATTGCCCAGACCGTCCTGTAATTATGAACAGAACCTGTTTCTTAATTCACAAAAAATTACTTTTCTTTTTTCTTTTTTAAAATTTTACTGAAAAAACAAAATGTTCTTTAGTGTATAGTGAAAAAATCTGGAACTTTTCTGTCATTTGATTATTTTTCCGTTAATTAATTACCTTGCTGTGGTGTGAATGGGAGGTCACGATCGGTAGGAAAAGCTGTATAACCTATGAAAATACAGTAAAAAGTCCAAAATCTATATACTCCTTCAAATTTCCAAAAACCATCCAGGGGGCCGAATTTGGAGCCTTTGCTGGACTGATTCTGGTCCCCAGGCCTTATGTTTGACACCCCTGGTTTAGATACATAAGACAAAAAAAAAATCCCCATTGCTGCTAACAATCTCCTTTGATTAACAAATCAAGATCCTCCAACTTGTTACTGCAAAAATATAATGAAAAAACAACACAGTCAAATATGATAAAGGCTCTGTCCGTCCTAACACACCTGGGTCAGCAGCAGCACTGTAGTTACACTACAATGTAACTATTAAGCTTCAGTGAAGACTCTGTTGCAGACACAGACTTGCACAGCTGGAGAACCCGAAAGTCAAAGATTTAGAAGAAGTTTTATTTTTTGCTATTCTTTTTATATTCTTTACGGTTTTTCCTGTTGATCAGAAGATCGATTGAATAACTTCGTTTTTAGGTAGGGGAAACGGGTATGTGTGGAGTGTTTTTCTATTTTAAACCAGGCTGTTAGTGGGATATTTTTTTACAGCAATATATCACACCTAAAAGGTCTACCTGCAAAACCGTAATGAGTCCCACTCCCATTATCACCAGCATCATAAAAGCCTAAAATGACATCAAGAGCCCATCCAGCAACCAGCTATCAGACTATCGATGAGTTAAATGGCTCTGGTCCCATTTGTGTCCTCGCAGTTAGGAAGAACCCCCCCTGGGGTCCTGCCTGCAGGCTCTGCTGACCTATTTCTGGAGCCATAACATGGTCAAAGTCACACTCCTCTACTGGCCACCACCGACCCCTCCCACACTGGCTGTTATATCACCATGGGAGCAATGCCATCACTGCTGGGTGGGGCTGATGGATGCCAGGGAGCATCTACTGCTGTGATGAGGTTGGAGGCTGAAAGGGTCAGAAAAACAGTTGCAACCTTGAAAGGTGGAGAATGTGATTGCAGATGCAGTTCGCTTCAAAAGAACCACAGTGCATGCATATTAATTAATTTACCACCTTTGATGGAGTTTTATTTTGCTCTAGTAAATCGCAATTTAGACTACATAATGCGAATATATAATCATGGTTATGATGATGACTAAGCGTCTCTGTGGGTTTGTTTGTGGGACATGAATACAGTTGAGTTCAGACTGCACCGTGTTTTGCTGACAGCTGAGGAAAGGTGTCATGAAGGAAGATCTCCATTTTAACAGGAAGAGACCTCCAAGAGAAGGCGGCTCAGGGAAATGCAGCCATCCTCCGTGACTGGCTAAGAGCAGAAAAGAAGAGCATATAGAGGCAACAAAGCAGCAACGAGAAGAAAAAGACAGTTTTTTGAGTCGATTAAAGAACGTTTTCACTCTACTCCCACCTGCAGCCACCATGTACGAGTCGAGCTCATCTCTCTGACAGTAGATACGTGACAGAAGGTGAAGGAGGCCCGGATACAGTCACTTGAAGCAGTTATTTGATAGGAATTTCTGATACATGGTGATGTAAACACAGCAGAGGAAAAGGCTGGTGAATAATAGTCAGAGAAAGTTAGAGCTTTTTTTTAATTTTAGGCAATTTACTGATTCATTTGTTTTCTCATACAGCTATTTTGATACTCAGCTTATTCTTTAAATTACTAATCAAGAATTAGTAAGAGAAATCCTGCTTTGTACGGTGGCCCTGAGAGGTCAAACATACTAAAAACGCAGCAAATTAAAAAAAGCTTCAGCTCCAAGTTCATGCTAAAGGCCAGCACCTGATGAAGTCAACAGGACCACATAATCCCAAGAGTCCCTGGCTGCAGGCAAGACGGCGCCACCATACTTCAACTCTACTCCGAAACTCTACAGGAAGTTTTTGTTCTATACCGGAAGTCACGTGCCCTTTAAGGCGGAAGTGTGTCTTCGTGCGCTTATTCCAGTGCTTATTACAGTTCATTAATTTACATTTTCAGGTCTTTTAAACACCTTTTATGTTCGTTTCTCCTTTCTCGGGGGTTAGCGATAGGGGTCGGGGTCAGAGGTAGAATTTAGCTCGAGCAATTTCCCAGTAATAAACTCACCAAGAAGACCAACTTCCCGTGGAGTTCCAAAATAGAGTTGAGGTATGGCGGCGCCCTCTTGCCTGCTGTCAGGTCCCTCTCCATAATCCTCAAGAAATGGAGATGAGTTCTGGCATAGGCTCAGAGAATAACATCAGTGTCATCTAGAAAGCAGTAAGTGCTGATATAATCTCAGTGCACCTCTACCCCTGTTATTACGGCACTTAATCTGTAAGTAGTGGAAATCGTCCACTGCCTCTCGTGCACAGCTGCGAGTGTGTGTGTGTGTGTGTGTGCCTCGCTCGTCACCCTGCCGTTCAGCGTTTACACAGTTCGTTCACACTTTGCTGAAGGCACTCATTATGTTTCAGCTTCCCCCCCACATGTTTTGGTGAGTCAGCAAAATATAATCTGCCCATCTGCTGCCGGAGGAGGGAGCCACTAGATTCTGTGCTGATTGCAGGTCACGGCAAACTTTAGTGTCCTTCTGTACTCCGCAGCACTTCTGTTTACAGCCACCGTGTAAGGCACCGGACCAAAGTGAGCCTTGTAATATGGACTCTGTAATATGTGAAGTAGTGCAAGTGCATTTTTATAGTTTTTGTATACATATTTTCTCCACTTAAATTTTTTTCTGTAGCAATAATATGAACACTTTCACAATAATAATGTCTTCATGAGTTACTACACATTTACATCTACGTATCAATGCATATTCTATTATAAAACTGCAGTGGGAATATTATTTTGGGGTGACAGATGTTGATTTTTTTTTAATATTGATACATTTCCATATTGTTTTCTATGTTTATTCTATATATTTTAATCACATTACACATCTTCTTTAGTGTAATGAAGCCACAGCAGAACATTTGGCCTTTTCCACTTAACTTTTTTAGATTAAATCCTGACCGATATATCACTGAAGCCAATATATGGCCGATATTAGTTAATGTCGATAAACAAAATGTAATTATTATAGAAGAGACAGGAGAAACACCCTTCAACACACACAGTCAGGCAGAATGTAATCTACAGCATGTCACAATAAACATCCAAATTTTTTAAACCGCATTGTTTTAGAGGCCCTCTTCAACTTTTTCCTTTGCCCGTGTGATGTTTACTTCCAGCAGCAGCTGGTGTTTGATTTCTTTTCTCTCACTGCAACATAACTTTGGTCTGTGTGGCCATGATGTTCATTTGCAAGCTCTAGACATTGATTTTAGTGTTGAGGATGCAGGACGGATTTTCTTCCGATGACGATCACATTTGCTCCAGTGTTGCTGTGGCAACAGGAGTGCACTATAACTCTGAAAGTTTCTTGCCCTTACAGACTGCAACTTCAACATCATTAAGTACATCATTAAGTAAGTATATATATATATATATATGCCATGTGTGTATGTATATGTATATATATGTATTTTAATAATGGTAAATGTAACTTTAACATCACTGAGGCTAGAGGTGTCGCTTAGTTTGAATGATGTAGCATTCACACATTGAATTGCGTGCAAGTATTCATTGGATACCATCATAAGGTTAGTCTGCTTGGAGGTGAAAACAAGAGATTAAATTGTGCTATAAATCATCCAACAATCTTACCTAGAATCTGATCCAAGCTGAAAACACAAAGGTTCTCCAACACACACACACACACACACACACACACACACACAGACACACTCACACACTCAGCCTCTCCCGCAGAGGATTAAGGCCAGGTTGGCCTACTGAGACAGGCTGCCAGAGATTCCATCCTCCGTCCTAAATGGATGGTGACATTCCGATGTGAGCGGCGCACCATGAAGGCGCAATGGGTGACCCAGATTGGGGTGGGGTTGGGGGGGGATGAGGCACAGACTGGGAGGGAAGTGCGGTGGGATTAGAGCTGGGGTGCGGTGAAGTCGGTGGAGAGGAGGGATGCTGGGGGTGGAAGGTAGGGCGGAGTGCAGCAGGGGGTTGCGAGACGGTGAAAGAGGAAGAAGAGAAGCCCACTCATGTCCAATAAGCCTCAAGCCTGCTGCCACGCCTTCTCTCTTTCTTTGTAAGAGATCACGCTGGCACGGTCAATTTAAGGCATCAAACCTGAGATGTGAAGGTATTTGACAGCTCTCTTTTGACTCCTAGTACTGTTGATTTAACCCTTTCAGGGTCAGAAAACTGTGACAGTCCTCTTGCTGTGCCAACTTTTGGGCTTGTCCCCTATCTATAAATATAAAGGTCAAACTCGGTTTTCTTGTATTTGTCAAACTGACCCTGCAGAGCGTGTTGGGAAAGTAGGTTTTGTCTTAAAATGCTGTGATTGCTGTGGGAAACATGGAAGGAAAACTGTTATAGGGCTTTCCATCAGTGCAGAATACGCCTCATTTAATCTTCTAATTTTTTGGTATTGTGGTTGGAAAATAGCCACTGCAGACTTTATCCCTTTCTAACACCGTAGGACTGGTAAACAACCAAAGGGAACTGGCGAGAAGAGGCGATGTCGGATCACGTTAAGTGCATTAGGATGACAGGGTGTGCCTGGAGAGCAAGGTCTGGAAAGTTGGCAAACCCAGACAACAACAAAAAAGAAATAATTTGGCATAACTCCGGTGTATAGTGTTACTGAAGTCTAAAAGTTACAGAGTGAATGAAATCAAGTGCTAATCTGGAGATTAAATCAGAATTTAGACACTGACAAACCACTTTACCCCCTTTTGCCTTCAGAGCTGCTTTAATTCTTCATAGCACAGGTTCAACAAGTTGCTGGAAATGTTTCTCAGAGATTTTGGTCCATGTTGACATGATAGCATCATATAGTTGTTGCAGATTTCTCAGCTGCACATCAATGATGTGAATCTCGTGTTCTGCCACATACTAAAGGTGCTCCATTGGACTGAGATGTGATGACTATGGAGGCCATTTCAGTACAGAGAACTGATTGTCATGTTCAAGGAACCAGTTTGAGATGCTTTGATCTTTGTGAAAGGGTGTGTTATGGTGTGAAGCAGTCATCAGAAGATGGTCATAAAGTGATGAGCACGGTCTGCAACAAAACACTCAGACACTTTAAAAGACGCTCAGTCGGTACCAAAGTCTTCCAAGAAAATATTCCCCACACCATTACACGACCAGCAGCACCCTGAACGATTGATGCAAGGCAGGATGGATTCATTGACTGGTTTTGGTGAGCCTTTTTGAACTGTAGCCTCAGTCTCCTGTTCTTAGCTGACAGGAGCGGCACCCAGTGTGGTCTTCTGCTGCTGCTGCAGCCCATCTGCTTCAAGCTTCAACAATGCTCTTCTGCATACTTTGGCTGGAAAAAGTAGTTATTTGAGTTACTCTTGCATTCCTATCAGCTTGAAGCAGTCAGTACATTCTCCCCTGGATCTCTTCTCTAAGCTTAAAATTAATGGAAGAAAAGTGAGTAAATTGATAGTTACACGTCAGAAACACTTCAAGTGATGAGTAAAACACAATGAATACAAATTGTTTAAATGTAGTTTAAATGGGGAAAATGATAAAGCCTAAAAGGTTGAAATTGTTATCAAAGATTCTAAATGGTACCAAAAGTGGATCGATTAGCTAAAAGTAACGAGTGCAAGTACAGACTGAATAGCTGAACGCCATCACTAAACAGGAGAACTACTGGCTGGTAAAGGTGGCTACACTAGTATGACAGCTTGTTACATACAGTTGTACTCTAAGGTCGGCACATTGTCTAAGAGTACTGCTAACAGGTTGATCTAGAACAGGGGTGTCAAACTCATTTTGCACTGTGGGCCACATGCAGCTCACTTCAGTCTTC
>VOQJ01021031.1:3968-21493 GCA_015052665.1 Apistogramma diplotaenia | reverse complement strand
AAAGAAGATAGATTTCATCGTCTAAATCAGGGGTGTCAAACTCATTTTGCACTGTGGGCCACATGCAGCTCACTTCAGTCTTCAGTGGGCCAGACCAGAGAAACCTCCTTTCTGTCTGCACACAAGTTCAGCAGCTAATTGAATCTCAGAGATATCTGAATATAAGAAAAAAGGTGTATGTAATGTTTTTTATACCACAGAGTCATCTGTCAGCACCACTGTTGGAGCTTAAAGTGTAAAAAATGTGTTAAACTACAGAAAACGTTCTGGTAGTTCTTTATCCAGACTTTCCTGTAATTATAGAAAAAACAGAAAATGTTTTTACTGTGAAGCCATCGTGAAAAATAAATGCTATAGTAGTGACAAAAACAGGGGTTCCATTATCCTGCAGGCCGGATCGGAGTTTTTGAGGGGCCGGTTCTGGCCCCCGGGCCTTACGTTTGTCACCTCTGATCTAGAAGATTTATCTGAGTATAATAGCTGTGGAGGAATGGACCTGAAGCCCTGTAAATGCATTTGACTCAGTGAGGAAAAGTGTGGCGAACTTGTGTTAGCCACTAAATACAAAACACAAAGTCTTTATGTAAGCAGCTCAGGTTTATGGGCATCCTTTGCAGGGATGATGTGCGAATGCAAAGTGTGGCATGATATTGCCAAAACAGCAGCTAAAAGCAGATCAGTGCAATTCTGAACCACCGCGAGCACCATGTGGCTGTCAGCGCACCAGTTTTCTTCCCTAGCAACAGCTGGGACTAGACTGAGCCCTGGGCTCAGATTTTCAGTCTCAGACAGTTTGGCCCAGTATCTTTGAGTGTCAGTAGGTCTTGCTCCTCCTCCTCCTTCTTCTTCTTCTTCTTCTTTTCTTCATCTCCCTCTCTCTGCCTGATCCTCACACTGAAGCAGACATTGGCCCCGATCACTGTCATCACGCAGTGCTGCAGGATAGGAAAGGAGACAGGAAGGAGTAAGGAGGGGAGATAGGGACGGCACCATCGCTTGCATGATGGTTATTTTTATTGCACAGTTGCTTTCTGGTGAGAGTCTGACTGACACACTGACATGTCAAAGTCAGACTTTAGAAGCTTTATGGCTCAGTGGAGAGGAAGAAGAAAGGAGTCTTCTTGATGATATGTTATGATGAAATTAGTTGCAGCTGCTTGATGATAATGATCCTGTTTAGAGACCCCCCCAGCCCCCAACATTATGTGTTTCCTCTAGAGGCTAAAAAAGGGGCTTTCACGAGGTTGCATGCTTGATTAAAATGCAGATACTTCAGTAGTGCACACTTGAATGGAACAAAGCTTTTTGTCATTGTAATTGGTGGAGCAGTGCTCGTTCGATGGGTAATTGCTGCTGCGCCACTTATATTTCTGGATTTGCGTGCATATCGAGCACCTGTTTGTCCGAACGGGGCGAGCCTGTCAAACCCATCTGCCGGACCCCCGTAAGGCCTGTTGCGGTTGCCGTGGTAACAGCCTTCTTATGGGATATTAAGGGTGTGTTCAGTGCTACAGTGTCATAGCCTCTCTGCAGCAGAGTGTTATATATTTTGGATTTAAATGTAAGAGGATTTTTTATTTTATTTTTTTTACTCATCATCTGCCTTTTATCCATCACTGATTTGTGGGTTGGAGTGATTGATTTTAATCCAACCGTGAAGGTATGTATTTAGCAGGTGGTGCTGCAGTGTGCACCTTTATGGTGAAAGGAGAAACAAAAAAACAAAAAGACAACAACAATGAATTGTGACCAATAAGATGCAGATTTTCTCTCGTCTCCACACGTGGATGCTGAGACAAAGACCAGCCTGCAGTGGATCAGTGTGGCACTCTACTCCCTCTAGTGGCCGATTTGTGATTTTCACCACGCTCTTTTTGCCTACCATCTTTATTATTATATTTCGCCCTAACATTCTCTTGTCTTTCCCCGCTTCATTCAGGTACAACAGGTGACCCGTCCCCTCCCCGGTTTCCCAGCAGGCAGGCATGGCAGACGGTCAGCAGCCAGAACAGCACTGGGCCTCCAACGGCCAGGAGAACGGCGAGAACGGCTACTCCGCCTACAGCTCGGCCTACAGGGAGAATGGATACCACGGCGGGGCAACTGCACATCCTGGAACGACAGGTAGGCGCGTAGTGTGTTTGCAAGCCCGTGCATAAGCATGTGCATGCAAAGTTGTGTCAACGACATAGATTGGAGTGCCCGCACACACCGCTCAGATGGGTCTACAGCTGTGAGTAGCGTGATTTGGTAAATCATGCTGGGCAAAGGCACTTGAGCAGATCAAACTGTTTTGATTGAATGAGTGCTGAACATGGACAGTCTGCTGTAGCTATGTTACGAAGGTCAGAAAGACATCGACGTGATCTCTAAAGGTGGCTCTCTGGTGGGCCTCCCACCCAGTTTGAAAGACGCTTCTTCTCTACGGGTCCTGTGGAAGGATTAGCTCAATCAGCCTGATAATTACACTTAAATTAAAACTGAGTGGACCTGACCAGGTTTGAGCACAAAGGTTTAAAAGAGGACAAAATGTCACAGATAGGCTGTGAAAATGGAAATAGTGCATCAATAAATGGTTAAACATTTAAAAGACTGGAATAGCTCTAAAGGTTGTAACTGTTATCATATTATGGTATGGAAAAACGTCTGTGAAAAGGTGTGATGAACAGCTAAAATAGTTGTTTAATTATACAACACTGTGCAAAAGTCTTGAGCCTCCCCTCGTTCACAGCGTATGAGGCAAAAGCAGAGTTTGTACAGTTGCAATGAGCTTGAAAGCCGGTATCTGGTGTCAGCACCTTTATTCTTCAGCACAGGCTGAACTCTGAGGCAGCTTTCTTCTCATTTCTTTAAGTCGGAACAGTTCTCCAGGCTTCTTGAAGGACATTGTGATTTTTTTTAGAGGAATTTTTAACATTTTTTAAAATGTTAAATGTGGATCCATCCCTCCATCAGACCTGTTTCCACTGATGTGTCGTACCTCAGCCTATTCTCCCTGTTTCCTTTCCTTAAGAATGGCTTCTTGACAGCCGCCCTTCCACTGAGACCATTTCTGATGAAATCAGAAGCGAACAGATGGATCAGCTGAAAATTCTGGATCCATCTCTCAGGTCATGTGTACTGTGTCTGATCCAGTGTTAAGTGGCTGAATATAAGTGGAAAAACCAGCCAATGTCCAAAAAACAAACTTTGAAAGCCTGGAGACTTTCAGGACTACTTAATAAAATACAGGAAAGTCTGGCTGCTACGAAGCAAAATGTAAATAAATGAGGGGTAGCTTAGACTTTTGCACAGTACTGCACAACCAGTTGTTTAAAACTTGGAAAAAAGGCATATGGCTCCCCTGATTATGTGAATGCAGATAAGAATTCATCCTACTATTTGTTCACGAGCAAACTAGTAAGACAGATGCATTTCTCTGTCTCTTTGACATTTCTACACCGTCCGAGGTAAGTTATTGCTCTGTTTGCATCCATCTCCAGTGGACAGCAAGCAAAAGGCAAAACTTATTAAAATCCTAGAGCGGTACGCACGGCTGTGCTGTGCAACCTACCACGCATGAAACACACAAAACCTGCCTGGTTCTGAATTCAAAGTGAGGCCTCGCATAGAGATAAGGTCGGCAGAGTGGGTCGCCTTCATTTCCTTCCACCCATCCACGTCTCGTCTTCCCGGTGTGTCTGTCTCTCTCTCTTTCTCTTTCTCTCTCCCTTTGCAGTGGATGACTCAGCCAATTTGCCTCCCTCCCCTCCCCCCTCTCCATCCGCTGAGCAGATTGGGCCTGTGGCACAAGGTACACCTACACACACTTAAAAGCAATCCAGATCATCCAGGATGACGGTGTGAATGGTTGTGAGAGTGGCACAGATGTCTCTAAAAGACACCCAGACACACTGTCTTTGAGGATTAAAGACAGGGCATCCACTCCTCCCCTCTCTGCTGGTCTCCTGCTGTTTAATTTCATGGTTCTACCTCCGTCTGCATGCCAGCTTATCATCATCATGTCACCTTTAAGGAGTTTTCCGCATGTGTAGCACACCACCCTATCCTGTCCACATTCCAGTACTAGTTTAAAACAGATAAAAGGTAATTGAGTTAATCTTGGACACAAGGACAAGGCAACCCACTAACACCTTTCCTCCATTCATACATTACCTGCCACTGGAGCCCTTCATTTCATTAAGTCTGCTTCCCACCTCTGTTGTTCCTTTGCTTCCCTTTTGCGTTTGTGTATTGATTTTCTCCAAATTACAGTTTGACTTCCAACTCTTTCCTCACAAGGAACATATCAGCGTGTTTTTTTTGGCACATGGCATGCAATCACAAAGGCGTAGCATCACAAAGGCGTAGCATCACAAAGGCGTAGCATCACATAGCTTCGCTGCATGGTTTAGGGTTAGTGTTTGTACTAACATGTAAAAAAAAATTAAAAGATTCTGACATTTATCTGTGTTGTACGACAAAATTAATTATGATCATAGACTGTATCAAATATGTGGTAAAAAAAGTAGCCACTTTTGGCATCAACAGCTGGTTCGTGAAGTATTGCTTTTGAAGCCTCTTTGGTTGTTGCCAACTTTGCTTTTTTGAAACCTCAGCAAGTAAGTCTACCCTGACTCAGTGTCTTTTTTAATCTAACGGGCTCTTATAGTAGGCAAGAGTTGAAACTAGTGACTGAGACCACACACTCCTCAGAAAAATGTCTGGTGAGGTCATAAATAATCAGTGGCCCCCTGCTGGCCAGTAGAGAGACTGCAGGTTTAAGGCACTTTTCAAACCCAGAAGCTCTCTCCATCTTTTACATACAGTCTATGGATAAATTGATCGATTTATTCAGGATTAATAACACCATTCACTATTATAGTAAGATGCTCTAACTACTTCTGTGTCTTATGTACAAATCATTATAGCAAATCTCTTTTAATTCACGTTGTTAATTATTTATATATATTTATCCATAAAGATCAGGATAGAAGTTATGTTGATTGCATCCCATGCATCTCCACCAGAGCTGAAAGTGTCTCGTAACCCATGTAAATCCCAGTTTTGTCATCCTCCATGTCTCATCTATGCATCTCCCTTCCTTGCCCAAAGATGACAAAGTAGAGGTTGTCAGTCAACAGCAGGATGAGGAGCCCAACAGTTACCAGGCGGATGTGACATTTGAGCAGCCAAAAGATTGGCTCTTAGAGCAAGCAGATTATTTAACTGAGCCCCAGGCTTTGGGCTGCCTGCAAGCCCAGACCCCTGAGGCCCTCAATGGAGGAAATCATCAAGGTGATCACAACCCATCACAAAAAGGTGTGTGTGGTTTTCTGCGTGTATGCATACAGTTTGTGTGAGGGTACTGTGTGGGTGTAAGTCTGCCCGTAACCTATTTTTGCATGATCCTCTTGTGTTCTGTAATTGGTAGAAAAGAAAAACTCTCCGCTCTTGGTTCCTAAAAGTGTAATGCAACTGAGGCTGTGCTGCCAACCTTCCCGCAGCTTTGTTGCTCTGAAATCTTTAAGCTTCTGCTTCAATACCCGAAGTTGCAAAATGATGTGGCAGCATTTTGAGTTTGTGCTTTTTCACGCAAAACATTACCATTTGCTTCTCATCGGAGCGACATAAGAACACCCGATCAACAATATCGCAGTTGATCATTTCTGCACCTTTGTATTGCCAGCTACATTGCAAATGCAAATATCATTGTCTAACCTGTAAAGCATCGCAGATGTAAGTGTTGCTAGAATTAGCGCTCTGTATATTTATATGTGGGTTTTGCCGGAATATTTGTGTGTGAAGACGCTGTTTCTGAGAGCACCCACCTGTATGGGTGCCTCACAAAGCAGTCCTGAATGTATATCAAGTCTGTTGTATCACTTGCTTTAAGTTTCATTGTTGTTTTCATTTCATCCCAAAGCAAGAGTTAATTTGCTATTGTCGCTAAGAGCACATGCGGGGCATTAAAATTCACCCATATTTGGTCATCACTGTTCTAAACTCTAATAAAGACTGTATCTCAAATAATACTGCTTATATTTTTTAATTTACACACTATAAAGATTCATTCTTATCCACAGTGTGCCAGTGTTTCCAGTAGAATTTGCAGTAACACCAGTTATAGATCATATAAAAGTATCATATTTTGATTACCGTGTTGGCCACTTTCTGTCATTCCTTCTGTATTTCAATAGGAATTCAATATGTTGGGGTGCCATTTTTTTTCTTGTCATCTAACATCACGCAACTCATTCCTTCATTCCAGTTCTGCACGCCATCTTAGGTGCTGTGACCCCCCCCCTCCCCGTGCTGTTGTAGCCTGCCACAAGATACACTGTGCTGTGTGTTTTGCTTGATGGAGAGCTACTGTATCTATGTGCAGAAGGCGCCAGCTTGAATGTATTGGCTTGCTTTTGTGGATGCTGCAAGCAAAGCTTTGAGCTAACATGACTCGGCACAAAGTTGTACAGTATCCTTCAAACTCGCAGCCCAACCTGAAGAGAGTGTCAGTAAGGCGTCTTGTGAGTCCGATATGAAAGAAGATGAAACGTCAGTGCATGAGAAGCAAAGAGCAAAGTCTGAAGGAGAGGAGCTTGCCTCGGCTGAACTTCCCCTTCCTTCTGAGAAAGACGGAGCTTCCTCAACAGAGCAGGCCAGTCAAGAGAGAGAACGTGGAAGAGAAGAGGCCACTGAGGGGAAAATACTTTTGGAGTTTAAAGGAAAAGAATCTGTTCCAACTGAGGCCTCATCAAAACTTATGGCAGAAGAAAAAGCAGGAATGATCTCACCAAGTGAATCAAGATCAAACGTGGATGAAATAAAGGAAAAATCAGGGGCAACTGAGCCTTTTAATAAAGAGGGACAACTTTGTGTGGATGATTGTAGATTGCATGAGACACCACCAGTCACTGACATTCAGAAAGCTGATCTGAGGCAAGAAACCGTCAAGTCAAGTCCAGAACTTGGCACAGAATTCAAAGCTGCATCAAATGTTTTTGTAGAACAAGCATCAGGATCAAGAACGTACTTTGACACATCCTCAGGAGGCCAAGAAGAAGAGTCGCCACAAACCCAGAGCTACTATGAGCTCAGTGCAGCAGCAGAGACAAAATTAAGTGGCGATGATGAAAGTGTTGTGCAAAAGACTGAGAAACAAGAGGAGCAAAAAGTCAAGCTATCTGCTGGTAAAATGCCTTTAGAACAAAGAAGTCTTTCCCTGAACATTATTGTTGGGTCTTCAGCCGGACAGACAGTGGAGGAGGAGAACTCAAGGACCTCCTCTGGAAGATTATGTCCAGTCAGTGGAAGCTTTGATGAATCAGAGTTTTGTCCTTCAGCTCCATCTGTGGAAAGCTATCCACATACATTTCCTCCAGCTGTCTCCATTACTCCGACTAACACTGAATCACCCAAAGATGTCCCCACCGACACTGAGGAGCATTTACCTTCTGATAAGCACACAGATCATCTCAAACAATCAGGAAGCCTCTCTGAGATGTTGGACCTGGCTGGTACTCTGCCTTGTCCATCCCTAGAGAGGATGGAGGTTGACCACATGAGACGAAAGTCTGTACCTGCCAATGTATCAGCTCTTGTGGGAAGTTCTTTGGCCGATCTTGCCTTGGCAGACCAAGCCCCAAGACCAGTATCGCGCGAAAGCCAGCTGGAGGAGGTCGGCTACTGTGTCTTCAGTGAGTATTCAGGGCCCATGCCTTCTCCTGCTGATGTACCCAGTCCCGGGGACTCTCCACACCAGCGTTTCCCTTCTGTAGAAGGCGACGTAGAGGTGCATCTAGGGGCTTTGGAAGCAGAGGGTGTTCAAAAAGAAACACAAGATCATAAAGAAATCGTCCCTGTGATCACTCAAAAACCAGTGATAGAAAAGAAAGAGTCACCAGTAAAGTCTAACCTGATTCTTGAAAAAGCTGTAATCAGTGGAATAAAACCAGATCGACTAAGAATCCCATTGACCACCTCGAAGGACAGACTTAGTGAATTTCGTTTGGAGACTGGACTTCCTGGGGATATAAAGATCCAAGCTATCCCTGAGGTAGATGTTGAAAAAGACCCCTCAAGAGAGGCTTCACCTATCCCACCTGACAGTTCGTTCACTTTCACTCCTGCAGAAATTGGAAGCAAGGCTCCCCCAACTCCCACCACCCCCAAGTCCCCAGAAGATACATCATCAGAAAGCCAAACTGCAGGAGAGAAAGCCCAGAAAGATGGCTTATCAGAGGTAAAAGCAGAGAACAATTCAGAATCTGAAAAGCCTGATATCAAAGAGTCAGCATTAGACAAAGAAAATTTGAAACCTGAGCAAAAACGTTCCAAAGAAAGAAGTGATGAACCAGAAATGCCAAGCAAAGACATGCCTTCAGGACTGCCTCAGTCTTTAGAAGAGAGCACAGGCAAAGATAAGACAATCCAAAGTGAGCATGAGACAACTACAAGATCAGAAGGAACAGACGAGCAAGAGACCTCCAACACTCCTCAGGTTTTAATCACTAAAAAGCACACCGATGAGAAAGATGACCAAAACCAGTTACAACAAAGGAGTTTGAAAAAAGATTTACCAAAACCACAAATATCTTCTCCAATCATCATTATCCCTCAAGCACAAATAGACGAAGAAGCAGAGGAAGAAGATATTGAGATTGCAGAAGAGCCTCAAGAGATAATGGAAGAACCCGAAGAGCCGGATCAAACAGAGAAAAGTCAAACTGGAGAACCTGAGAGGGAACAGCAAAAGACAGAACAAGTGAGACTGATGGTAGATGACCAGATGTTGGAAGAAGATCCCAAGTCTGGAGCAGAAGAATGGAGTCATAGTGCCCAAAACAGCGATGAACCTGCAACAGACAGTTCACACTTGTCTCCGTGCTCTGACCATGAGCTACCACAGCAAATGGAGGAAGGAGACAGAGAAGATGTAATGGGAGCAGATAAAATAAAAGAGGACTTACCAATAGATAAGGTGGAAGGGAAGGCAGAAGATGTTGAAGGGAAGACAGAAGAGGACAACATAAAAAAAGAGGAAACAAGTGAGGAGGAAGGAGAGGAAGTTGATTTGGGTCATGAAATGATAGAAAAAGATGACGGGAAGAAGGGGAGCAGAGAGGAGGAGGAGAAGAAAGACACTGAGGTGGGTCAGGAGGTGGAGGAGACCTCAGATGTTCCTAGCAAGACCAATGAAGCACCTAACGATGAAACCAGCATGGACGTGTCCATCCTAGATACAGACAGTGGCTGGATGGATTCACAAGGTACCCAGAGCTTGTAAAAACTTGCAAATAAATCACATGTTAAAACATGATTAAAAGCCTTTTAATGTGCAGTTAGATAAATCATGTTTGCTTAAAAACTTGCTAACACCAGAAAGCTTGTTTTTAAATGTGTTTTTTGTACTAAGCTAGCTCCTAGCTAGCAAGGAGTGTGGAGAATTAGCCCTCTTTTGATCCTTCCCCACTGCAGATGATGACAAAAGTATTATGACTGAGCAAATCGAAGCCCTTCCTCAGGCCCAGAGCTCGACCAGTAAGCCTGTGGCGGTGGACAGACCCGCTAAACGGGGCCCCGGCAGATCAAGGGGCACCGCCGAGTGTAAAGTGTTTCGCAAAGTACTGAGCCACCATCCACCGCGAGAGGAGATAAAGAAGAACAAAGGTTCCAATTCTGTATTCAAAGAGTGTTGTTTAACCTGAACCTAAATTATATTTCTGGTACTTAAACAATCTACTTTTACTTTTATACCTTTTGTACAGTCAGTAGCATTGTCGCTCACGAAACCTGATGTCCACTGCAAGTTTGTCGTTTAACTGAGGTTTGCATGTTGGTATAATCCTGTCTCTCCTCTCTGCTAGTAGGCATCAGGAGGGCTGACCAGAATAAGGTGTCAGCCCTCCAAACTCGCTCTCCATCTCGAAAGGGTGTAGCCAAAGTGGCGGCCAGACATTCTAGGCCCGCTCTGCTTCACGGCTCTGCTAGACGCAAGGCCACAGGTGAACACTTTTCACCAGGAATCAGTGCCGTGGATAGAGAGAGAGAGAGAGTGCAACTAAATTTCAAAGCTGACTTAGTAGCTCTGTGATGCATTTTAAAACGCGGCCTGGAAAATCTGTTTAATTTGTGGTGTTGAGGATTTTGACGTCTTTGCTCTCTCTCTATTCATTGAGGAATTAAGCAGGTGCAATGTAGCTGGCAAACATCATGTGCTGCTGATTTATTTTTAAAAATATCGTGTCTAGTCTGCTTTTTCTTTTTGTTTTGTTTTTTTAAGCTCACCATGCTTTGTTTTTTCTCATTTGTCAAAATGGAGTATTTGCTCCAGCTCGGCTTCATATTCGTGCTTTTATTTTTTTTTTAGCTCAGTGTGACGTTTATTATGACTGGTATTCAATAACTCTGTTTTAACACTTGTGGTTTGCGTCTCCTGAAAATGGCCGCATGTTGAAGGTTGTGTGTTTTGCTCGACTGGTGTGAAAAAGGCCCGTGAACGCGAAGTGAGAGTGATGTAAAATGTTGTGATCTTTTAACATGCACAGAAAGCGTTTCTGTCATGTGAATGTGTCTGCTGCTAGAATGCAGTGCAGTCGTTCGAATAATGGTTTCACTTGTTGACTTTGTATTCAGTACGTGTGTATTTTGTGTGTGTGTGTCACACGTCTGGATCTGTTTGCTTCGCAGGTGTGGAGCACCATCAGCCCCTCAGTGTGGCCCACCAGTCCAGGGAGAGGACCACTGTAAGTACCACACTGGACCCTGTTATAATTTTGCTCTCTATGCATACAAAATCATTTCTGAGATAAGGTCATTCTCAGAGCTGTTTCAACATCTCTCAGTAATATTAGATACTGCTATATAAACTATACCAACACTTTATGAAGCCCCTCAGTTGACCCTCCATCTGGAACGACCCATTTTAGCTCCTGTCTCTTTAAGGCCCCCTTTCTTAAAGTCTTAGAGCTCATAAGCCCCGCCTTGTTATCCATATATGGAATATATCCAGATTAGCAGTTTCTGACATACTAACAGCTCCTCATTCTCAGTTTGAACTTCAGCAGGTCCATGTTGGACATGTCTGAATGCACTGAATTGCTGCCATGTGATTGGCTGCTTACCCATTAACAAACAGTTGAGCAGGTGTGCCTAACAAAGTGACCCGCTGAGCGTATTTTACTGTACAACTCTGTGTATTGGGCCGCGGGCTCTTTGTATTTTCTGTTTTCTTTTTGTATGTCTGCTTTTCTCTATATCATTTTTTTGTCTTGCATGCCTGCTTCTGTCCTTGTGTCAGTCTCGACAGAGAAAATCTGTGAGTATACAGTAGGTGTCAAAAGTGCAAAAGAAATCCTACATTTTACCAGTTAAAACAGACTCAGTTAAGCTTTAATGGAGCTTATCCAGATCATTTCAGGAAAATTTAGTTTCATGTTCACTTGAAGCCTGTGGTTGGTTTTTCTGTTTCACAAAGATTCTTAAAACAGATAGAAATAATTGTAATTCGATGTGCATGTGGGTCATTTGACATCTTAATATAAATAACTATGTGCAAGTATTTCATAATGTGTCAGACTTTTAGATACGTTAATTTCTAAACTTAAAGCACAACATTTACACACATAGTCTGTCTGTTCTTGAACCGTGAATAAACACACTGCATTTCCATCCTTTCTCACGTCTTCATTTCTCCATCTCTATGTCATATCTGACCTCCTCATCTTCATCCTACCCTGCATGCCTTCCTCCCTCTTGTCATGGCCACGGTCAAGAGCCCCACAAGGGCCGTTGTGTTAAAGATGGCAGTGCAGCGTCGGGGGTCCGATCGCCAGCCCCCCCGGCCCGGCTCTGCCTGTAGCTTTAAACGGAGCCCCCTCGTAGAGGCGGAGCTCTGCGAGGCCCGCCCCTCCTCTGCATGCTCCCGCCCGTCTCCTCTGTCTAAGAAATGGGCGGAGAAGGTAAAGTGAGGGGGGAAACGGGGATTGAAAGGTAGCTGTAACCAGCGTGCACGTGACTTGAAGCTGCATCTTGACTCTGTGGTGTTTCTGTTCATCCAGGAGAGAGCATACCGGAGCCCCGAGAAGAAATCTTCCCTCCCCAGGCCGGCCAAGTCTCTGACACGCCACATCCCGGCTGCTGAACAGGAAGACAACAGCACCCCCTCCAGGCCAACCTGTAAGAATTCACACAGTCCAAATTGACTTCTACATCAGTGGCTGCATCTGTACTGCCCGATTGTTTCGTTAAAATTTAACTCCCAACACCTTCCACCTCCTACCCTGCTAATCTCCTTGCCCTTTATCCTTTTTCACAAAGCAATCCGAACAGCGGACAGCAGGTCTGGAAGAGCCCCTAGTATGGCAGGTTAGACCACCTAGTAGCTCCTTTTAGACCATTCATGCCATCCTCATCGACATGTGGCATCTGTTTATTAGTACACAATGTTCATTTCTGTTTGTTTGTTTTAACAACTCGCAGATTAGGACTTACATTTTCTATAGAAGAGAGCATCATCCATCAACTAATGCATAAAAGTTTGGAGTCGCTTTATTTTGAAAGGAAAGCACTTTTTTTTAATCCAACAAAACATGGACTTGATTGGAAATGTTGTAAAAGACAGTAATTAATTAAATACCAATCTCGACACATGGAGGCCCATTTTCATCAACCTCCTTCAATGTTGGGTGTCTGGAAAGGGGTTTTCATGCAACTTTGTGTACTGCTTCTTTCACAAACCAGCACAATTTGGTGGTATTTACTCAAACCACCAGCTCAGGACCTGTGAAGTCTGTTGATATACTTGTCTTTTTGCTCAGTTTCGCACTACGGTCTCCTGGTTACAGTTGGTAAGAGTCGGCTCGCGCTATTCTGAGAAGGTTGTGGAACGCACTGTTGTCGACAGTCTTGATTTTGGGGTTATTTCTGCATGAAATAGCCTCCCAATACTTTGAGACCATAACTGAACCCTCAAAGGCTGATTCACCAGGACACTCATGGATAACCGATTGTCCCCATTTAACTTAGAAACTTACAAGTGTGGTGTGTATTTTCAACACATAGAAAATGCTGTATAAAGATTGAAAATATCATGTGAGATTTGACCTCTGACAAAGCTGCCTTTGTTTGTATTGGCAGCATTTAGGAAATGATACTCTGAAAAACCACACTGTAGTTTGCATCCAAATATGTCACATTTGATCTCTGACCTCACACTCACCCATTCATATGAAAAGGCTGAGTGAGGTATGCCACATCACACAAGAACTAGACTGAAAATCAGCGGCAAGAGGTCTGATGGAGGGGAGAGGCTTTTTTTCAGGCTTTGGCTTTTTTCCAACCTGCAGTCATCAGAAAACCAGGTGAGGTTCATAACAACAGGTGTGTTTCTTGTTCTTGTTCAGCACCATATCAGTTAAAATCTGATTGGTTCAACAGCGGCTAAATGAATTCAGCTGCCTGTGTGTGCTTTCAGGCTCCTCGTCAAACACTCGTGTTTGATCTGGGCTGTTTGTTTAGGTGTAAACTGAGCGGACCTTTAGGCCGAGTGGGCAGCATTTACACACATTTCATTGTGTTTCCTCACCATCATCATCTTCAGAACCAGATGAAGGATTCGACACTTCAGTCTGTCAGATGTTTTCATCTCTGTTGTTTTCTGTCTTCATTTTCCCACCTCATCCCTCTCATTATTGCCCCTGTCTCTTAAGGTACAGACTCGGCACGTTCCCGATCAGTCCATAGCGGCGCCTCAACCCCGGGCTCCTCCGCCGTCACACCCGGCACGCCCCCAAGCTACTCCTGCCGCACGCCCGGCTCGCGCACCCCGGGCAGCCACACGCCCAAGTCCTTCAGCGTCCTCCAAGAGAAGAAGGTGGCGGTGATTCGAACCCCGCCCAAATCGCCGTCCTCTATCCAACGGCAGCTGAAGGTTGTCAATCAGCCCCTGCCTGACCTGAAGAATGTAAGGTCCAAGATCGGGTCCACCTCCAACATCAAACATCAGCCGAAGGGCGGGCAGGTAACAAACGGTCCCAGGACACCGGAATTAATAGTATTTCACTATTTATAGTGAAAATGGCAAACGTTGGAATTTTAAATTGATTATTTTCAAATTAAAGCTTAGCACACTGAAAAAGTACAGATTCATGATCTGTTTTAAACACATACATAAATCTGCCACACGGGGGCAGTAAGGGACAGCATCATATTGTGCACCCTTGAAATAGACATTGAAAATAAAAAAGGCTAATTATTACTTTCATTTTATATCATCTCTCAATGTACACTGCACAGCAATCAAGATAATAACATAATTATATTGAAGAGAAAAAAAAGAGCCTTAATAGGGTGGTTTTCCTCCTGTTTCCCTTTGAGCTCTAGAAATGTCACAAAATGCTCCGATATCCCTCCTCATGCTCCGTGTTCACTCTCCCTCACTGTCTGGCCTGCCTCTGCCCGTCTGTGGTGCCGTCACCCTCTGTGTCCGCTTCCCCCGGCTGTCCTCTGCCCTCTCCCTGTCCGCTGTCATCTCCATCAGTCTGGATGAACCGTCATCCTTTCTCCTCTTCTTCCGACTGTCCCTCCGTCTGCCTCCTTCCTTTTCCACCAATTTTTTTTCCCTTTAAACATAGAGCCTTCCTGCCTCTTCCAAGAATATCCCAAAAATCGTTCTTTCCGAGGAGCAGCCAGCCTGCGGAATCACTTGCCCAGGGGAGCTGCTTTCGTCACTGTGCAGGATTTTCCCCTCCAGCTCCGGGTATTAATACTTGCAAGCAGGAAGAATCACCTATTGAGGAGTGGCATCAAGGACAGAGCATAAAAATGTATCATCTCACTTCCTTTATTCCCACTCCCTTTATTTATTTATTTTTAGAAAGAGACGTTTGTAGCAGCCTGCCTTTCAGGAACTGGAGAGATTAAAAATTTAGAGACTCTCAAGGTGGCCACAGTGTTAGGGAAATTAAGAGCTGTTCCTTTGAATTGAATTAACATGCTTTTAGTCCTACACATAAAATAATACATGGGCTGCATGCAGACAAAAGATCTTTGGGGTGCAACACATGGATAGCACAAAGCTACTTAATCACATAACCAAGAAACATGCAATTTTAATGTTCCCACAGCACTCTGCTGACATGAGATCATTAACTCAGTGATATATGGAGGAGAAGGTGATTTACTGCCATTTTACCAGCTCTTCTTTCTTCTTTGGGGAAAGATGTGACAGAGGGCCAGAAATTTTTAATGAGGCTGGGTGACGCACAGCTTAGAGGAGCAGCACAGGAGGCTTTGTGGAGAGCAGGCAGATATATAATACTGGAGCTCCGTGTCATGTAAAACACTAGTGGCTCCCTTTTTTCTGTCTTTTCATATTAGCTTCTGCTTATAGAAAATAGATTTTTTTTGTGCATAAAATCTATTTAGACTATAATCTAATGGGTTCTTCTCCAATATTCAATGTATTCAGCACTGTCCAGCAGTCTTGAGCCACCCCTCGTTTCTTTATAGTTTGCTAATTGGGAAATCAGTGCAGTGGTTTATTGAAACATGCACAGACTTGCATGTAAATACAGTAAATGAGGCAAAAACAGAGTTTGTACAATTCTAATGATCTTGAAAGTCAGCATCTGGTGTTTCCACCTTCATCCTTCTCTGAGGCAGCTTTCTTCTCATGTCTCTAAGCAGTCCGCAGGAACAGTTCTCCAGGCTTCTTGGAAGCAAATTATGTGTTTTTGTGACAGGCTGCTGGTAACAAAGTGCCTAAACACTATTTAAAATGAGTTCTTTGCTAATTTGTGTGTTATGTGTGAGTTAGGTGCATATGCTTGAATGATTCATAGGTAGGGGTAAGTGGCTTAACAAACAAAAACACACATCAGTGAGAATGGTCAGGTACAAGGACTGGACTGAAAATGAGTGAAAAAGCAACCAATGGCCAAAGAAAAAGTCCTTCAGACAGCTGAAGAAATATTGATCAAGAAACTGACTCCATGGATGCAAAAAATACTAATAATAAGGGGTGGCTCAAAGCCTTTGCACAGCACTGTATGCAAATTTTATCTTAGTTTATTTTATTCAATTTAGAGACTGAAAACAGTAAATATGGCATTTTATTCAATTACATAATTGTTTCACCTTTTAAAAAACCCCAAGCATATATGTCAGTTTTAACAGACTGTCACTGGGTTTAGTTCATCTGCTTTGCCCTTGGTCGACCTTGCAGCTCTCTGAGCTGAAACATAGAAGTGGAAATAATAAAAACAGCATGTTTGTTTGTGTGAAAATAAATCAACATCACAGTTGTCAGAGGAATCCAGGTCAGGTCAGTGGAGACTGAAGAAGGCGGCTGCCTCCCAGAGCTCTTGTGTGTTTTCCCTGAGTCCCTTTTTTCTCTTGTTCTTTATTGTCTTCACTTCTTGAACAGCAGCACAGGTCCCTTTTCTATTATTTTTATTACGCAAACAGCACAAAGCAGAAACACTCTCACTGGTTGTGTTAAACCCAATTTATTCCATTTACTAGGTTTAACAACTAACCCTGGTAAAGCACAACTTTGTATATTTTGCTTTCCGTTTGCAGGCTGGGTCCTTGCATTATCACTCTGAGCATTCCTCAGGCAGGAACCATACTTTTCTTACTCTGTACATTGAGGATTAACTTAGCCAGTGAGATTAGCTCTGCCTCCAGAACAGCTCTGAGAACTATCTGAAGAACCCAAAGTTAAACGTGCCCTCTGTAAAATAATCTGGTATGGTCATTCACCAGAAAATGATTAGTCATGCAATTTTTAACACCACAGTTGTTACTAATTGTTTGGGGTTCTAGCACCCACTACTTGTGCCAATTATAGACTGTATATAAAAGGTAGACAAAGCCTCCAGCTCTGATAAGTGAAACTAGTCTGCATTCTTTCTAATGGCCAGCAGAGGGCGATTAGAAAAAAGTCAGATTGCAAAAAAGTTGATGAGAAAGTGATCCTATTTTTATCTCTCAGCTAAGCAAACACTTTCCCGATAATTTTGTGGTCTCTGTTGCCAGTTTCAGTATTATTTAATACACTCATTAGCACTGCTGTTTCCACGAAAAAGCTGAGCTATTGTAACCTTGGCATCAGCGCTAGCATGTGTTCTACAAAAACTTTAATGTTGGACATAATTTAAGAACAATTTCCGGATGTTCAAATTCACGCCATCGATGCATAGATCTACTCGAAATCTCTTACAAGTTGAAATCTCAGCGAGTTTGAACTGAAGGTAAATGTCAGGGGTCAAGTTTTCTGAAAAACTCCTGAATGCTCCCCCGGCACAAATCTGAAACGGCACCCACGCAGCTTGTTCTGTAAATCGTGGTCACATTTAGATTAAAATGGAAGACAATGATGGCCAAAGGCCAACTCAAGCTGGTAACACCATCTTTTATCTACAGTCTATTGTAATAAAACTATTGACAAGGAGGGCATTAAATATTGTTTGGGGGGGGGGGGGGCGGGAATTTCACCCCAAGTGCATGTCTTTTCCAAGCGTTGTGTCGTTTAACACACAAAA
>VOQJ01021028.1:52539-62780 GCA_015052665.1 Apistogramma diplotaenia | reverse complement strand
GAGTGCCTCGTTAATAAGATATATATTTCGCACCCTCCCTTTTTTAAAGGGGGGGGGTTAGAAATTTTTTTCCTTTTTTTTTTTTTTTTTTTGGGGGGGGGGGGGGGTGTCCTTGCATGAAAACACACGTCTCTACATTCACAGCATGGAGGAACAAACATACAAATATTCCACTGCTAATGGCGTCAGGAAAAACACATTCCTGAAAGAAACAGATCTGCCTTTAATCTTGTCACAACAACTGTTCCAAGTAAACACCATAAATTATTTTGAGAAATCATTGCTACTATTCAGTCTCATGAGGAGTAGAAAGACAGCTTTTAATCTCTGTCCTGAATAAACTGCTATCATTAGTTTTCAGTAGGGCCAACTGTTCTTTCCTATGCTTGGGTTTGGATGATAAGTGTGTTTGCATTGCTATCAGAATTAGAACAAGTCAAGGTCAGATTGCTCACTGTAGGGGGAACAAACTAAACTGTGAAGAGGTAGGTGTGTGTGTGTGTGTGCATGTGTGTGTGTGTGTGTGTAGGCAGGCAGCAGGTGATACGATAACAGTATAGCTGTTAAAGTGGTTTTGTCACAACATTATGATTCAGCCCACATATTCACAATGATTGCATGGAAAATATTACACATTTATCTTTGCTGGCACTGCTGCACAATTCTCATCTGTAAGAGAAAGACTCTGCGTTTCTCACGGTTTATCTGTCACCATCTGTGTAGGCCAGGTGGTAATTACGGGAATTGCATATCCACTTAAGATTTTTGTAGAAGTAAACAAATGGGTTTATTGCTAAACAGGTCAATAGGCAAGCTCTGCTCATTAAAACTTGGCACCACACAAGTGAGCCTATGTTTAGATTTATTCTGGGTTACATCACTTTTGTTTTTCTTTGTATTGTTTTGTCAACATTATTAAAATGCGGATGCTTAAAATTGTTCTGTTTAAAAAGTGTGGAGGACGAGGGGGGGGTTAAAAAAAAAAATTCAAAATAAGGTGCACAAAATGTTCTCACCCTGTTATGTTTCTGGGAGCGCGACTCTTTGGCAGGTTTGTCCTCGCCCTCGCTCTGTCCTCGATGCGTCTTCTGCTGTTGACATTTAGGTCTCTCAACACAAGCGAGAGTCGCCAAACCTGTGAAGTAATGAAAGAAAGAAAATGAGCAAAAAGGTATTACAGCCAACGCAGCAAAAGTCGTACACCGGGAACCATAACATTAATGAATAAATCAAGAATGCACTTAGAAATAATAAAGACAAGTAAACGGTAAATATACTCTGATTCTGCTGAATTTTTTTTTAAAGCCGCAACACATTAATCTAACTGACTACATGTAAAAACACTCAACATTAAGGTCTAGTCATGCAGAATAAATACAAACAGTCTCAGATGATATTAGATCTAAAGAGTTAGGATCTTTTCCTGATGTGGTCGACTACCAGCTCCTACTAAACCTTTAAGCACACACTCACACTGCACGGGGACAACTCAGGGATCAGTATATTTCTCAAGGACACTGGGCAAGGAATGAAGCCAGGACTCAAACCGCTGAATTACCGATAAGCAGACAACCCTGAAAAGAATCTGAAAATGTTCTGTCTGCTCTACAGCACCTCTAAGCTTCCCTTGTTTTGTTTTACCTGATGTCCGTCTTGCAGCAGAAGAGGAGGAACTGATTACAGAGGAGGTGGACCGGGACCTGCTTGGCTGTTGTCGGAGGCACCTAATGGCCGGGTGTGTCCCGCTGCTGCTACTACTCTGAGAACAGAGGGAGTCACTGCTCTCCGACTTTGCCAGCCTAGATCATTCAGACAAATGGATAAACTTAAGATCTACACCATCCATGTTTACATTTATCAAATCACCGTGAGCTGCTAAACAGGAGGGACATACGCCATCGTACCTCTTGTGAGGATAGCTTGCAACAATGTCTGCCTCCCAGGACCTGCGCTTGAGTCGTGCTACATCATTGTTCTGCAGAGTCTCCCCATCGGGTACACTTCCTGGTTCTGATATCACAGCTGGTGAGGGAGCTGGGCTGAGGGCAAAGGGGAGGACACATGGCTCCTTGGAGCAGGTGGTTTGGGTCTCATACCGAATCAGACGAGACTGGAGCCGAACAAAGGCCTGGTCTCGGTCTAGGGACTGCTGGTTATCCAGACAGAACCTCCACAAAGAGAAAAAAAAAAGGTATTAATATCCAAAGAAGAATGAAACTGAAAGTGATGAGACTTCCGGTTAGCTTCTGCAGATCAGTCAATACTTACTCTATACCGTGGTAATGGGAGGCAGCGGCCTTGCTGAAGGGCAACTGGCTGACTCTCCTGGGAGAAAGGTCTGGTGACAACTGGAAACCACTGTTACTGAACAGAACAAGAACGCGGAGAGACGAGTCGGGATAGGAGACAGACAGAAAAACAGAGAGGGAGAGACACTGTTATTTGTTTGGCTTCCTCATTAAACCACATGAACAAGTTTACCTCTCTGCACTCAGTTTGCCTCGACACAGCCTTCATTAGCCCAAACTCCTTACTGCTCTTCTCCAATATTTTTTTATCCAGCTCAATAATCTCCCTCCAATTTCACTATAATTTCACCGTAGAAGGTTAATGATTATAATCAAATCCTAATTATGGCTTCGTTTAGTGCGTGTCATGTAGCTCCATCCTAGGAAGAAACATAACTGGAGCAGGTGCCAGGCTACAGTACGTGCATATTCAGTTGTAAATCAGCCTGACTGCAAAACTATAGTGTGTATATATTTATGGATTTAAAATTTTAATACAGTGAAACTAGAAAGGTTCTATCTGAAACCTGAAAAACGAGCCCACCCTCTGTTGATGACCAGCGGTTGCAGCTCCCCTGTGGGCAGACCATCAGACGTGAAGTGTTTCAGAAGTTCTTTGGCATCAAGTAAGGCAGAAGACCCCCTCTGGCCATCTTTAGGACCCAGCAGGCTGTCACTAGAGCCCGGTCCTAACAAACCAAATCTGAGACAGTCACAAAAACAAGAAGGTCATTCATGTCAGCAGTTCTGAGTCAGCCACATACAGACATCCCATCCCTTTTACCGTCTCTTCTGGCGTCTCTTCTGCAGGTTCTCTATGTTGTGAAGGACGCTTCTTTCGGGCCAGTCAGATGGCTGCTGAGAAACAGTCTGATAACCTAAAGTGAAAATAACACTGTTTGTTGTAGTAATTCAGTTCAAAATATCCATCAACAAGGGCATGTTTTAAGAGCGGTTCTTGTGGCACTAGGCTTTGCATGCTATCCACTGATTATATACTTAACCAGCAATTTCTATGTCAAAACCTTTACTGGTTGATTTTCACGAAAACCGTCATTCTTTCAGATTATCAAGCAGCAGGGGACACAAAGGGAAACTTCCTCCCATTTCACATGTAAATGGGCCTTCATTCCAATAGAAATCAGCTATTAGAGATAACCTGAGATGCTACAGTAGCATTTGCCTCAGCGCAGCCCAAAAGCAAGAGCACACAGTAATAAGAAGCAGGAGTTATCCATCATTTTCAGATGTTGATTAATGAGCATTCACTGCTCCTAATAGAGTAAAGTTGGTGTTGCAGGAAAAACAAATCAGTAGCAGGCAGCAATATACACTCACTGGCCATTTTACCAGATATTTAGTTGCTAGTACTGGGTTTGACATCCTTCTGCCTTTAGAACTACCTTAATTCATCATGGCAGAGATTCAACAAGCTGCTGGAAACAGTCCTCAGAGATTTTGGTCCATATTTGGTATGATAGCATCACACATTTACTGCAGATTGGTCGCTAGATTCATGACGTGAATCTCCCGTTCCTCTACATCCCAAAGGTGCTCTATTAGACTGAGATCTGGTGCCTGTGGAGGCCATTTGAGTACAGTGAACTCATAATCACGTTCAAGAAACCAGTTTGAGATGATTTAAGCTTAACTGTGCACACTGTGGTCATAAACAGTCCCAAAGTGTGCCAAGAAAACATTTCCAAACCATTCATATGATAGATCCATGCTTTCACATCATTTTTGCCAAATTGTGACCCCTCCACCTGAACGTTGCAGCACAAATTGAGACTCATCAGACCAGGCAACGTTTTTCCAATCTTCTATTGTTTAATTTTAGTGAGCCGTGTAACCTGTAGCCTCAGTTTCCTGTTCGCAGCTGACTGGAGTAGCACTTGGCGTGGTCTTCTGCTGCTGTAGCTCGTTGATGCGTTGAGATGCTCTCCTGCATCAGTAAGGAGTGTTTATTTGATTATGCCATCAGCTCAAAGCAGCTGACAGAAAGGCATCTGGCTCCTCTGGCATCATCGAGACAATTTCACGCAGAGAAGTACCACTTACTGGAGACTTTCTCTTTTTCAGACCATCCTCTGTAAACCCTAGAGATGGCTGTGTGGGGAAATCCCACAATGTGATTGGACGATTAGATACATGCAGTACCAAACCTAATAAAGTGTGAAACTGAGTGTATATTAGATGTGGCAAAACTAGCATAACAAAAGCATTCTCCAACAGCAACATCTGTTACAACATTAATAATCAAACCTACAGCGCCCTTTGTTAGTGAGTACACAATCAACTGCAAGCGATGACTGAACTTTGTCTTGACGCTGGCCAACACACTGAACTCTTAGCAGATGGCTGCCTGAAGAGACACATTCTGAACACCCAAAATATCATCAACTCCGCACTTTTTTGTGTAAGGACAGGAAGACTGCATGTTATCTCAAGAAGGGCATAAATGTGATACGTGTGAATACAGCAGGTTCACTCATCAGATGAGGGTGTTTCATGCACAGTGATAGCCTAAGGATCAAAGTGTGTTGTGTGCAGAAACTGAAGCCCTCCGCCAGCAGTTTGACAGCCCACACAAAGTCACTCTTTCCTCGGGCGGTGTGGATATACAAAGAGAGAAGACGTATCTAATGGATTGCAGAAAAAGAGATTCCAATGCCCAGAAATAAGGATTATGGGCAAAATAGCAGTGATTTGCACTTTAGACTGTCTATACAGCCACCACATAATCTCTTATGATTCTGAAGCTTCCTGGTTCACACTTAACAACATTCAAGATTATATATGTGGGAGGTCCAGGACCACTATAGTCAAGCATATGACAGAATATCAAATTCAGGAAACGCACTTTAATATGAAGGCCACGCTGGGCTGTTTTAATTAACTAGTGGCAGTGGCAGTACAGTTTGAGGATGGCCCCTTCCTGTTTCAATTTGACTGCACACCAGTGCACAAAGCAGGTCCATAAAGACAAGGATGAGTGAGTTTGTGGAAGAAAGTGACTAGGCTGCACTGAGTCCTGTCCTCATCCTGAACACACCTTTCGGATGAATTAGAGCGGACACTGTGACCCAGGCCTTCTCGTCCAACATCAGTGGCTGACCTTACAAATGTGCTTCTGGCAGGATGGTCAAAAATTCTCATAAACAGTCCTAAAACTTGTGGGAAACCTTCCCAGAAGAGCTGTAGCTGTTACAGCTGCAGAGGGTGGGCTGACGTCACATTAAACCATAAGGACTAAGAACATAGGATGCCACTCAAGTTTATATGCATGTGAAGACCGATGAGCAAATACTTTTGGCAATCTAGTGCATTTAAAGCCAGTGCTGTTCACACGTAGATGCAGCTGCAATAAAGGATTTGCCTTGTTGCTTTATTTATTTGCAAATTATTATTATCGCTTGTATTATTTCCATGAAATGTCATCTTATAAAAGCACATGTAGTGAAAATTGATGTGCTGCTGTGGAACAGTTGGTGCCATTAAAATAAATGTTTGAAGCAGCATCGGTTTTCTTCCTTCTGTGTGTGTTAAGACTGGCTGAGTAAACTTGGGTAAACCTCCATTCACAATTGGAACAAAACAATATTTAATAAGAGAGGATGATGTAGGAGATGTAGTCTGTAAAATGTACTGTAAGTATTTAATCAGCCTACTGTAGCTTTGCACAGAAAAACAAATACACAATATTGGCTTGTTTTGTGAGTCCATACCTGAGCTTTTAGAGGCCTGAGTCTCTGTCAGACAGGCAGCAGTCGTGGGCAGAGTGGAGTCAACCTTCTTCAGATAATGCTCCCTGGCCAGATTCAGAATGACCTTCAAGTCATTGACAGGTACTGATGATGCTTCTTTCTTTCCTAGACACAGAAGCAGGGGTAGGTTTTGACTCTGGCAACAGTTCAGATTTAGTTTACATCACACTGGCAAAGGAAGAATTTGGCATCGGTCTTAATGTTACATAATGAGGGGTTTGGTGATTGATTCGCCTCCAAAACAGGAATGTATTCCTTTTATTTGAAAGCTCCTCTGGGTACAAAAAAAAATAGCAAGTGGCTATTTCTATCTCCCTAAAAGCAACTTAGCTTTATAAAAGCTTCATTTAAAAAAAAAGAAAGGTGTTTTATTAAACTGGAGCATAATTAATGTAAAAATACTGCTCACTGCACTTAAGATGACTCAATCTACAGATTGTTAAGATGGGTGTACCTGAAATGTTTGACGTTTATTGGATGAGACGGAAAGATCCATTTACAAACAGACTGAGAAATCCTTGGCAAACACATGCATGAACTTGCAAATTCATTACAAAACAAGCCAACACAAAAAAAATCAGACTCGTGATTGCGGCAATACCCGCACTCTTCACAATAATCATTAAAACTTCCTGCACTACAAGTAACTTTTAGCAACTTACACGGACATGCCTTTTCCCAATTTAATGCCTGGTCAGAATAAATTGCGATGAATTTCATTAAGGCCCGTGCTCTGTCAGGACTCTACACTCTGCTCATGGCCTTTTCAAAGAACAGCCCCACTGCTGTTTCTCAAGTCTGATGAATTTCACTCCACTTTCTTTAATCTGGCTCCACTCTGCTGGCGTTTCACTATCTTTGCTTGCCGAGGGGACATTATGTACGTCTGTAAAATAATGATATTTCAAGAGTCTTTCTATGCGCCAGCTTGTGCTGAGGCCTGAGGAGAGCTCAGACTTAGAACTAAAGACAGTTTGGGATGCTCTAAGTGGACTCCGCAGCTAATAAGCCTCTTAGGTCCATTACATCAAATTTATATCAGCAGCCAACACTGACGACTCCTGTTAAATTACACTTTTTTTTTCTCCACCTCCAGTTAGAAAAAAAAACATATGCACAGTAATGAAATACAGCACACTGATATTTTTGATGTTATTAGCTTTAAAAAACTTTTTTTTTAATTACAACATATCATAGTGTTGACAGTGAAATGTAGCAACGTGTACTGATGCTTTTATAGGATCTCACATCTCTCACTAACACAGAAGATTAAGAAACACACCAGATCCCATTTGAGTAGCTGTAGCAGCACATATTTTGGTAGTTACTGATGATTTATTGGGGGAGGCGGGGGGGTATTTTCTAGGTGTTCTGGGCACATCCTACTGGGAGGAGATCCCAGAAGTAGAGCCAGAACCCACTGGAAAGCTTATATATCTCATCTGGCTTGAGAGCACCTCAGGATTTGATCTCCAAATGATGAGGTCCCATATTTAAATATAAAGCCAAGCTGCATCATGTCAAATGACACTGAAACAAAGACATGGTTAGAGGCAGGTGTGTGCACTTTTGAAGTAGCTTTAAGGTGCTAGTTCACACACACCTTTGGCCCAGGGGGGAGAACAGATCATCTACCAATTGGAAGGTTGGTAGATGGCCCCTCTAGTCTGCAAGCTGGGCAAGATACTGAGCCTCGAGTTGCCTGTGATGCATCCCCTGGAGTGAGCGGAAATGGGCTGCATACCAGTACCAGTCCATTTACCAAGGTTAGAATCAGTAACAAAGGCCAACACATCCCTCTGAAACGGTCTGCTTTATCCTGAAAACCGAACAATCCCAACCTCATACCAATTTTTTCTTGTGAGAGTACACAAATTTAAAAATAAATAGATTCACATTCATGTCTAAGAATAAAATAGCACAGTTATTACACTTCATTTAAAAAGGTCAGATTGTCACTTCTAGAAAGAAAAATAAAATAAGAAAAATAAAACTTGACAACCACAAGACTGTAATTTTCAAGCAATATTCAAAATTATAAGATCCACCACATTTCTTACTGTATGTTAGAAATCTCCCCGTAACATTCCCAAATCCAGCCTCGTCTCTGCAAGGTGATGCTTCCTCTTTTCCTGCTTAAGGGCTTTAAACTTTTGATTGACATATCCAACTGAGCTCAAGGTGCTCTGCTGAGGGCTAATCTCTGTTATTATCATATATTAGCAAGCAAGCAATTCAGAAATGCACAATGGCAGCAGTGAGAGGTGTTAAAATCTGCCAACCTACAACAGTGTGCAACCATTTGTTCTAGTGACATAATCTATATGATACTCAATTCTGTACTTTTCACTTTCGGGGTCATTCCATTAAAAATCATCCTGCCTGAACCCCACAGCATCAGATCTTTTTCTTTCAAACGATGACTTGAGCAAATCGTGAACGGAGGCAGGTTGAAATTTGGCTTTATTTTTTCACATCAACTTATTTTGCCCAGCATTTTTGAGCCTTTCAAGTCAAACACAACATTACTGTTCTACAAAAGGAAGGAAAAATGAAATGTTTTTAGTTTCAATTGTGGTACTTGGAGTGGGAGTAAGATTGATTTGGTTGCAATTTTTGAACAGAGTAACTGTAACTTTCCAGCCCTGAAAACCGTCGTGTGGCCACCACAAAAATGCTGGAAAATAAACGACTTACAGGAATCAGGCGGGATCCTTTCTCCAGTTTAACTGATTTTTTTACAGAATGACCCTTCTTGCTTCTTTTCACCCGTAACTGCTGCATATTCAAACTCTTTATAAGTTTTACTTACTAAGATATTCTTGAAGTACCAGTTTTTGAACCTGGGTCACCATTCTCTCCCTCTTCAGCAGGGAGTCTCCTTGAAGACATGGCAGAGGGTGGAGGATGTTACCTGCAGCAGCTCCTGATTGAAGAGATAAGCAGAACAGGAGATGGATAAAAATTTGTAGAGCTGATATTTCTCTTGTGAACACCCCCACGGATTTTACACAAAAAGTTGACAAAACCTGCACAGAAACTCAGAGCCTGGATTTTAATGATGACAGGCTGCAACAGGCAGAGATTGGCTGAAGAACAATGTGACTGAGCTGTTTTTTTTTTTTTTTAACAAATGTTTTAACTGTGCCAAATCTAGAAAACCCCAAATATGTGTAAATGTGTGGACTAGTGCAGCAGCAATTGTGACAAAAGATAAACCTGAGGAGTCACGAGATGATTTATTAGATGCAACAGAAGACAAAACATCCTTTTTGCAAAACAAAGTCTTTAGTCTGAGCTTCCTGTGTATGCAGCATGTGACAAATGGTTCAAAGCACGCAATGCTTCATTTTGTACGCATCATAAAGAGCTGGAAACAAGTAAATTAGGAAGCTAAATGAAACAAAAAACCCAACCTTGGGTTATTGCTACAATATTTTGCAGCAAGCATATGTTTCCCTAATTACATTTGCAACTCTGCTCCTCGCAAAAAAAAAACTTTTATTCTCACCCAGAATGATTTTGCTGGTATACGACAAGGGCGTGTAATTAGATTTTGTTCAGGTGCAGCATCCCTCAGGTGTGTATTTATACTTGTATTTTCATTCAAACTATGGCGTGTCATTGAAGCAGTTAGGGCATCTTTCATAGTCTTGCTGTGCATTTAAAAGTATCTAAAGTATAGAAAGATGTCCCCTGAAGGTTGCGTAAAATGTTAACAACAACAGGAGCTCTCGAGAGAAAACATCATAGTAGGTCTCTTGAATCACATATAAAGCCCAAGAACAATGAAGGACTTTTATGAGAACAGAATCTTTCAGTTTAAGAGAAAAAAAATAATATATATACACTTTTATTTCCATAAATGTTCACCCATCTAGTTATTTATAACCTGGAAAGTCCACACAAACACTGATTTACACACTTACTCCAGTCCTCGTGACCTTTCATTCCCATCTTTCTGTCAGTCTCTCTCCTTCATTTAAAAAAAATGAATGAAAAATAATGAAGGCATCAAGAGAGAAAGCACAATAGTTCAGTGAGATGAGGTCAGAAGGGAGCAGTGAAGAAAGAGGCAAAAAAAAGCTTTCATTACACAGACTAACACGATGAACAATGACAACCTCGCAACTTCTGTGGAAGAAGCCAGAAGGGCTTCTGCTCCAATCAAGCTGAGGAGCCGCTT
>VOQJ01021028.1:11424-45366 GCA_015052665.1 Apistogramma diplotaenia | reverse complement strand
GTGACTTTTTGGAAAACAAAGACAAGCAAAACAGTGAAGAGTGATTATTGAGCTGGCTGTCAAAAACTTGAGCCGCAGGAATGTAACCACATTTTGATTAACTGTGAACTGTTAAGTTTGAGGTCATCTGAAGTTAAATTAAAGAAAATGTCCGGTGATGTGGAAACTCAAGTCAGAGCTCACCTCAGATTGCAGTTGGTGGTCAGTAGTGGTGCACGGAGCTTGCAAAAGGCTGGATTCTGATATCTGATGCTCTGGAGAGTGCAGGGAAAAGCCATCAAAGCGGAGTTCCGACGCGCACTGAGGACGAAAATAATAAATTATAAAATCTTTCACAGTCAGTGCAAATGTAGAAATATATGTACAACCAACAACAGAGAAACACAAACTGTTTGGCATCATCCAGCTTAAGTGTTTCTTCTAATATTACCTCAAAAATAACCACTTTCAGCTCTTCTTACACAGCTCTGCCCTTTAGAGCTACATGTGCACAAACAGACAGAAAACATAATAACTGCATCAAAAGGCAGTAAAGTGGTGCCGGTTACTCTTAGAGAAGCTTTTATTCTTTTGGGAATTCTCCTTTGTTCCCCTCCTCCAAACTGTGAAGCTTTAACTGAGTGACTGCAGAGCCCACTCATTTCAGATGGTAGCAACTCAGAAAAGGTCAATTTAGTTGAAGGAAAAGCAGGAAGCCTGCATTAACACAGCACACTTGGAGCAGATTGGTTACTACTTACAATCTAACAAACAGCGTCTATAAACTTTAAACAGACTGTACAATGTGGCAAAGTCCCCCAAACCTTGCATTCTTTCTAATGACAGTAAGTGGCAGTTCCTCTGGTTTCCAAAACAAGTCTGAGTGTATAGACGGCTATGGAAAATTGACCCTTCAGCTCCCTTGATCTGTGACCTCTTTCGGGAAATAGATTTCCCGTGGTAGAAGCCTTGACCACAGGCCTACCTTAATGGGGGCCTGTGGCCCTGTCTTTCATGTTGAGTTGATTCTCTTGGGTCCCGGTCAGGGCCCGTAAACACTCGTCGCATTGGTTGTGCTGCAAGAACACAGTGATGTCGCCACAACTTCACACCATTTATACCAGACCTGAGGGCATGAGCCACTCAGACAAATCCTCAGTATCAGTGCTGATATAGGAGAAGTCGTCAAAACTGGAAACAAAAAAGTCCCTAATTTTTTTTCCCCCCAGAAAGTTTCATCTTTTCAAGCTGTTGCAGTATCTCCCGTCTGAATAATCTGTGAATCTCTGAGCTTCTGTACTGATGAATCATTGAAATGGTGGTAAAAATCCAACACAATTGTACACACGTGTCTTCAACTCAGCCACAGCAATTACAAAAACTGAGAGGAGCATGGCTAGCCAAATTGACACCAAAGCACAGTGCCAACGAATATTATCATATGGCGTCATTTGCAAAACGCAAAAAACTGTGAGATTAAACAGACCATCACACATGCTTAGAGACCATTTGCACTCTAGCAACACCCAGTCACTAGGGGCAACTGTATTTATTTATTCATTCCCTGACTCTTTGTCGAGTGGTTGATGGAGGCTGCTTGCTTTCGCTGGGTGAAATTAGTTGCAAAGAGGGTGATACACCAAAAATGTCTTTGAGGTTTGTTTGCTCACAAGCAAACTGCTACAAACACTCGGCAACTACTCACAAGTGGAAGTGTGACGCAAACAGGAACTGGAGACCTTTCACCTTCAACTAACACGTTTTGAAAGGCGTCGCTTTTACTTTGAAGGCAAACGGTCTCCCGTTTTTTCATTTTGCGTTGCACTTCACAGTTTTACCAGCGCTTGGCAAGCAGTTGGTGCATGTTTGCAGATAAGTTGGCATCTTCCATTCAAATTTACAGGTGACCATGGCAAACCGATACCATCAAAACCAATCACAGGTTTTTGGTCAATCTGTCGATTGCCATCATCCTCCGCACTCACCGCACGGGGAATCTGGGACTTCCAAACATTAAGCCGTGAACTGAAAAATACACAGTAATGGGTAAGATTTACAATATTTATAAAACACACTAAAAACAAAGAAACTACTTTGAGTTCTTTCAAGAAAGCTCAGCTCTAAAAATTTCAGCTAATCAGTGTTTAAATCATAAAATGGGACCTGAAAGTCTCAGCCAGATTAAAGAAAAAAAAAAGAAAACACCAGTATAAGACATGCAAGGAAACCTCACAGTGAAACAGATTGCCGATTCTCCCCAGAGAGCCATGAAAGAACAGCACAAAATTGGCAAATTCTGTCCAGAGAAAGGAAAACTACTGCACCTGCCAGAGTTTTCACTTAATGACAAATAAAAACAAGTAGGTCTGAAATAATCTCCAGTGTAGGAACAAAAGGGAGGGGGGGAGCTGTCACATCACCTCAGCCTAGTTACTTCGATGCCAAAACACAATTACTTCACAGCAAAGTAGGGGGAAAAAAGTAAAATGCATGGACACTTAAACACAACGTGATTGCTAAACCTCTCATTTCAGAATCATTAGCATCAACGTGATGCTACAACAGCCATCAGTCTTTAAAATGCTTTTCATGAGGTTATGGAACCTGGTTGTAGTGATTTGTTCCATTTCACAAGAGCATGTTGGACGTTGGAGCATGTTGATGTTGGATGCAGGACTTCCTGCAACCCACTCAAGTTCTTCCACACTGAATGCCAATGCAGAAGTGCCTGCTGTCTTTCTAATGGCCAACAGGACAGATTTTATACCCTTCAATAAGAAAAATTATTCTACTTCTCGCTGTATTTATGACATCTGTAAACAGTTTCCTGATGTGTTTATGGTCTCAACTGCTTCTTTGAAGTTTTTTCTGAAAACAACATGATGTTCATTTCAATTATGATTCCAGTTAGAGTCAAACAGACCATAAAGCAGGTATGCATTATGGTGGGCCAACCTTGAGTGACAATCTGTTACTGTGTAAACATGATAGCAAGGGGAAAAAATGAACAAATAAGATGATGACAACCAAAAGGAATGTGGCAAACTGCACAACGGAGCTGCAGGAACACAAACAAACCTGGGTACACACTGCACAAAAATATGTCGACACAGGCCACAGGCACGCATTATATCCCAGACACTTTGCTGCCGTTTAGTGCAGCATTGTGAAGCCCAGTGAGATTCTTTAACACTCTGCTTCAATAAGGCCCAGTAAACACATGCAGCCAGCTTAATGGAGGGGGGTTAATGGGTCAGAGAGGGGCAAGCTGGGCTGAACTGGCCCAGGCTAGGTCATCTCTGCCAGGGCAATGCCAGCTATTTCCCATGACCCTTTAATGACCTCCAGTGATTCATTAAGCAGCAGAAAGTGGAGACAACGTTAGAAAGGCAGGGTTAGATGTTGAAGATGGAGCAGCCAAGCAGGAGGAAAAGAGGAAGACCTCAGAGGAGGTTCGTGGATGTGGTGACACGGGGAGGGTTGGTTGGAGTTGGAGGCAGATGATTCCTAAACGGAGCGGCCGAAAGAAGAAGATTCAGCAGCAGAAATACTCACACCTCAAATTCAAAGGAAACATGTAAAGAAATTACCTTTGTGTGCACTGAATGAGTAACGCCATGGGAACAAATGCTGAGGCGTGAATCAAGTCTCAAAACCATGATCAGCCCAAATACACACGGTTCTTAAGGAAAAACTCTCTTGTCTTTCTCTGAGCCCAGCTAGCTGCGTGTTCATACCTACAGAAAATAACATTTCAGAATAAAAAGCCCTGGGCAAGTAAGCTGGGAAGTTCAAAAGGACACAGCTTTTTCTCAGGCCCACAGCAGTATTTGTCCAGACAAAAATTCACAAACATAGAGCAGTTAAAACAAAAGATGTTCATTCTCTCAACAGCCTATTTCTACCAAACAGCCTTTTTCCTTCATTGCTCCTTTTAAGCCATCAATTACACCCACGTTACTAAGTTTGGAACAATTACATCCAAGTTAGTGTGCACTGAAACAAGACTTCACAGTCTTCTCTTTGGCAAACAAAACAGCACCCACATACACACTTTCCTAGATGCCTCCACTTATTTATAACTGACAGCTGGGGCATACAGCGTCCACAAAATCTTCATAAAAATCCTTCATCTCAATAGTAAGCTGGCCCTTTTGGACCCTCTGTGTCATAAAGACCTGCTCAGCATCAGAAGCTCGCTACTACACCTTTTCCAGTTCTGATTGCAGGGAGCGCACGTACCTTCTTCTCTCTGATAAGCAGGCTTCCCCTCCACATCTCTTTGGGGTCAATGCAGCTGTCCAAGTCAGTCGGCTGGACTAAAGCAGCGCTCATGGAGGATGCCGTTTTCTGCCATCTGAATGAAGGAAACAAGAATCACTTAATGAGCCTGAGTGGCTTTTATGCCCCGTACTCTGATTCATTTCAAGTCTCTGTTAGATAGGAAGATGAAAGCCCATTTTCACATTTTCTTACAGTCTACAGCAGGAACACAGCAATATAAGACCCCAAGTGTCACACTGTTAACAGCATTTTCAGCCTCTGTTTAGTTATTATCTAGTTGCTTTGATTCTGGGAGGTGAAAAATGTCATTCTGGAAGATCCTGAGATAATCTGTGTTAATGCCGTTTTTACCATTAAGAGTGCTTCTGCAAAAAAGCTCAGACTGCCCCTCCGTTACTTCAAGCCACTGTCTGCTGTTATTTATCAATCTAACTCCCCCTAGTGGTGAGATGGGAGAATTTCATAAACAATGCTGTTTGAAAAGCAGCGCTCACACTGTTGCATTGCCTACAGCAACGACACATCTCCTTACAAAGCTGCAAAACAAGTATATTAAAAAATCTATTCCTTGTTTGTAATGCTGCAAAAAACGGTTTAAGTGAAGGCCTATT
Organism: Apistogramma diplotaenia; assembly: GCA_015052665.1. Classification (NCBI taxonomy): domain Eukaryota; kingdom Metazoa; phylum Chordata; class Actinopteri; order Cichliformes; family Cichlidae; genus Apistogramma; species Apistogramma diplotaenia. The sequence continues at coordinate 40,492 of VOQJ01021028.1, read as the reverse complement.
TAGCATTTTTTAATAAGAGAGAATTGAGTATAATGCATGTGTATTTTTCATCTTCTCACCCAGTTGTGTGCTGTGCAATTACACTGATCTTTGCAGCATGCCAGGAGGACATGTGTTTGACGGCTCCCAGCAGTGGAAGCAGGTCTTTAATAGGAGGAGACTGCTCAGCAGAGCCCAGCACCAGAACATCGAACAAGGCTTTACCTGATAAGAGGGAAAAAAAGGACACTGTGTTTCCATCTTTCAATTTATTTAGTTTTTTCTTTTTCACATCCATGTCTCAGTAGGATTTCAAGGCAAGTCAATGAGATTTTAAGAAGTAGGCAGAATCACTTGTCATCAACTCCAAATTTCAAGAAAGCCTCAGAAGCCTGTAGTGATTCCAGCTCCTTGGGGTAACTAATGTTAGAGGGTAACTGTTCCTGAACTCCTGTGGAGGCTGTGTGCCAAAAGAAGGTTCTTTTAAAAGTTAAAAATAATAAATATATCACTTCAGGAGGGATATTTGCGAAGAAGAAATCACAGCAGTGGTGAGCACATATTTATGCAGTGCAGCAGGCAACCTTTTCCACAAGGTTGCAGCAGGCAGATTTTCAGAATCTAACTGCTTAAAATTCGACAGCATTCTTATGAGAGAGCCAAGGAGTTCAGCTTCAGCAAAGAAGTTTTAATTCCTTGTTTGGGCTAAGACACAATCTTCCCTTGAGAAATTGTTTTGTGCAGCAAACGTCTTGTTCTGTTTCCATATCAGTAAAACGAGCCAATCATTGTTCTGCTTATTAATACGAAAGTAAGTGAAGTGGCGAGCTGTGCTCTAAAGGTAATCATCGAAATCATCTCTGAACTACTGCGGGGAAGCTTTGTGGATTAAGCAGCAAAGACAGAAAAATTGTGTCGCTGAATTCATTTAAATAAATTTATTGACTAATTTCTCACATTCAGACTCGTTTTTTTTTTATGTAAAAGCCTCATAAGATCGGAGTTAAACACTTTATAAACTGGGAGCAACAAAATAATAAGGGGAAAGATATTGCATCTGAAGGAAACTGACCGCTGTGAACTGGTCAACTGTACCTGGAGGGGGGAGCTTGTCTGACAGTAGATGCAGTCCTTCCGCAGCCTCCTCCATCAGCCTGTTTAATGAAAAAAGTTTCGAAAAGATGAGCCGACGTGTCCCAACAGAGAAGCTCGGATGGCTAGATGGAGCAAATCCCTTTTATGGACAATAACTGCAGGCAATATCATTATTATCATCTCACTCTGCCAGTGTCAGCTGGTCACCCTTTTGGTCCGGTGCCTCCTGATTCTTCAGAGAACTCCAATAAGCTTCCAGAGCAGTTGGTTTCTCCTCCTCACCGTCAGATCTGTGATGGCCGGTATCCAACTCTTCCCACTCAGGGGTGCAAAACTACAAAACAAGAGACATTCATTGAAGTAGTTTGAAAGGTAAAATCCTGCATTTACTCCTTATGTGCCATAAGTGATTAATTAGGAATAAATAACAAATATTTCTATTTTAAATCAGCTGGTAAGTGGGTGTCATGGGGTGCAGTATGTTGATGGCATGTTGGAAAATACTATAAAAAGGTGTGTCTTCTGAAATTTGCAGGTACGTATTAAGCATACAGCACTTGCAGTTTAAAAAGACACACTTCAAGGAAAAGATTAATAAAGCCGGGCTACATTGCTGTAATGTAGCAGGTAAAAGCCTCTTCACATTTACCTCATATTTTGCCAGGAAACGGCACAATAGCCAATTTAATGCCGACTGTAGAGTGCAGACTTTCTTCTCCACAGGCACAGACATTCAGGCCATCACACATAAAAAAAGGCTGAAAATGCATACACCATATCTATGGTCTTGAATCTTCCAAGTGTCTCACCTGTGCAGCTCCTTGACAAGCCTGAATAGCAAAGTACCACTTCCGAGCTGATGGGCTGCCACTGAGAGAACAAGCTGGGAAAATATGCAGTGAGAAAGATGTAAAGAAAAGAAGCAACTTGGTCTCTTTTACCACTGTTACACTAAAATATGTACAGTCATGTAAGAAAAGAAAGCTTTCACAGGAATCTCTGCACTCCTGTGAAAAACTAAGCCCTCCCCATGATTCAGTAGCTTGTGGAATAACAGCAGCAATAACTTGGAAGTAATTGTTTTCTGTATGACATCATCAGTCTCTCATATTGATGTGGAGGAATTCTTGGCTCCAGTCTGCATGCCAGAGTATCCTTAGGGAAGATACTGAACCCCAGGTTGCTCCTGATGCATTCATTGGAGTGTGAATGTGTGTCAATGTTAGATAGAAACCACTTAGACATAGAAAAAAAAGTGTCTATGAATGTGTGTGTGAATGGGTGAATCCATATTGTATAAAGCAATTTGAGTACTTGGGTAGAGTAGAAAAGCACTATGTATGAACCAGTCCACGCCTGACAACCGTTACAACAAAGCATTCTTGTTCGGTCCTTTTCTAAGTGTACTGTCACAAACTTTAACATTAGAGTCTGTTAATGAAGTGCATTTGATTAGCAGCATCAGCAAGATTTTAAGATTCTTTGTCCTTTAGTAGTTTTAAGCAGTGTCCCACTAAAATAATGATGACCAATTTGACATCTGGCCAAAAGATGACTGTTGAAGCTGGAACATCTGTAGTGACGCTGATGTATATTTACACAGACAGCTCTAAATATATTGTTACTACACCTGGAAACCCAGAAATCCTGCTCTCTGATTCCTGGGTGGCGATCTCCAGAAGTCTGTCATATAACTGCTTCAGTGGCTCGAAACCTGCGAACAGTGATCACTGAGCTGTTAGGATTCATCACAAGCACATTTACTTAAGATTGAGCTAAACTAGCAGCAGATATTGTAAAAGCACTGCATGCTGCGAGCATCTTTCATTCTTTCGTGGACAGGAAAATCATGATTAGAAACCAGATGTATCCCCTTAAAAACACGAACGTATGAGAACAAAGGTTAGTGGAAGAACGAGATTACGTGCTCAGCCAGACAAAACTTACAGATACCGAGCTAACATGGGCTAAGTTTATACACTTAAGGGAACTTGCAGAGGAAGTACTGCCTGTTTCCTAGTTGAATTAAAACTTACGTTGAAAATCATCCGCCGGGTCCTCATCAATTTGGCAAAAATATATAACTAACACGTAGCGGTCCATCTCCAGCAAACATAAGTAAATAACTGCTGTTTGTTTACGGGGATTTCTCAGTAACAGCCGCGTAGGTCAAATTTCCCACCAGTTTATCTTCTTCTGTGCAAAGCAGCATAAACTATTATCACTCAAAAGGCACGCCACCTCCACCTACTGGACCAAGACTGAACTACAGCATTTGTATTCGAGCTGCTGCGTCAAAATTAAAAATACACTATATTGCCAAAAGTATTTGCTCACTGCTTTCACACACCTATGACCTTGTGTGATATCCATTTCTTAATCCATAGGGTTTATTATGATGTCGGCCCATCCTTTGCATCTATAACAGCTTCAGCTAATGTAAGGAGGATTTCCACAAGTTTTAGGAGTGCGTTTATTTTTAAATTTTTGACCATTCTTCCAGAGGCACATTCATGAGGTTCGACACTGATGTGGGACAAGGAGGCCTGGCTCACAGTCTCTGCTCTAATTCATCCCAAAGGTGAATGTGTTCTACCAGGTTGAGTTCAGGACTCTGTGCAGGCCAGTCAAGTTCTTCCTCACCAAACTCGCTCATCCATGTCTTTATGGACCTGCTTTGTATAGTCATGTTGGAATAGGACGGGGCCATCCCCAAACCTTTCCCACAAAGTTGGAAGTATGAAATTGTCCAAAATGTCTTGGTATGCTGAAGAATTAAGAGTTCCTTTCACTGGAACTAAGGGGTCAAGCCCAACTCCTGAAAAACAACCTCACATCATAATCCCTCCTTCACCAAACTTTACACTTGGCACATTGCAGTCACACAAGTACCTCCTTGTGTGACTCCTGGCAACCACCAAACCCAAATTTGCCCATCAGATTGCCAGACAGAGACGCATGACTTATCACTACAGAGAACACGTCTCCACTGCTCGAGTCCAATGGCGGCGTGCTTTACACATCTGCATCAGACGTTTTGTATTCTGCTTGGTGATGTAAGGCTTGGCTGCAGCTGCTCAGCCATGGAAACCCATTCCATGAAGCTCTCAATGCACTGTTCTTGAGCTAATCTGAAACCACGTGAAGTTTGGGGGTCTGTAGCAATTCAGCTCTGCAGAAAGCCATTGACCTGTGTTTATTATGCACTTTAGCATCCGCTGACCTGTTCTGACATTTTACATTGATGCTAACTCTGTGGCTGAGTTGCTGTCATTCCCAGTTGAGTGAACACTTGATGATAGCATGGCAAATGGACAAATAAATAACAGAATAATTACTTTAACATGTGTCCAAATACTCTTAATTCTGCAGCATGATGTTTATTTTGAATTTTACCAAGAACACCATCTATGGTTTTCACTTCCGCCTTCTTTTACGTGCCTTTATGTTTACTGGGAAGTTATTGTATTTATATTATATTGCACCATGATACAAGCTTGTGGTGAAATCTAATTAAATGAAGTCAGCACATTAAGGGAAGAGATTTTATTAAAATATACTTTGTTAGTACAAAAAATATACCACACAATTGCAGACATATTGCACTTACATTAATAACTGACTGAAAAATAAATACAATTATAGAATGTGTTGAAGCTGATAAGCACAACAATGCTAAATCCATGTTTTACTGTTTATTGGCTGCACATTACTAGTTGATTTCTACAGTGTGTTCTTGGACATAGACAATATAGTGGTGTGAGTCTTCTCCCTGAGTGAGGACTGTCAGGGTCTCCAGGCCATGTCCCTCCTCCAACACCATCACCTGGTCGCCATTTAGAGCCCCGTCTGCATTTACCACCATCAGCTGGTTGCTGCAGTTACCAACTTCCTGCTCGTCGGCCACCTGCAACTTCACACACAGCTCGACATCAACTTTTTTTTGCTTTATGTAAAATGCTCACCTCCCGAGACCCTGATGTTTTGTCGTTCACCTGCTGTACCACAGTTACAGTGCCTGGAGCCATGGCGACCATCGAGGTGACGGCATCCCGAGTCTCTGAACTGAACTCCGTGATCTGCTGGATGTTAACTGAACAGAAAGGACACTAAATGCATGCACTGTTTACAAAGGACATATGCAAAAGCACATTACAAGCACACAGGAACAGCTTTAATTATGTGTGTGGGAGAAAGAGTGAAAAGGTGTGCATCAGGGGTAGGGTTCAGGTATTCAGTGTGTGATTATCCCTCTTGATGTTTTTACCGTTGTCCTGCAGGGTTTCTAAGGTTGACAGGTGCTCTTCATCCCCCACAGACACATACTGCGCCTCCACTTCCTCTCCCACCTACATATTCATACACATGGAAGAGACTATATTAAAATATAGCTTATGACAATTACAAATCATCCTTTGGGATCATAAATTAGTTGTTTTATGGACTCTATAAAATATTTAAAACCTCTGATCCACTATCAGTCCAAATACTTCAGCCTTCACACACACAGCTACGGTTTGGTTTGTTTTTCTTTCCAGTGTGTCCTGCTTTTGTGCATTTGTTTCACATTTACCTCCCATGGGCCTTCGACTACTTTCAGACTGTGTTTGCTCTTCAGGTGACGATTCAGCTCCCACTTTGTGCCATAAACAAATTCGCATTCAGGACATTTGATACCTCCTAAACACACAAAAGCACACACAAAAAGCTATGATATGCTTTCCTTTAAAATTCACACACTACAAGTCAGACAACAGCTACAAGACATTGCCTAGAGAAAAAAAATGTTAACCACATATTAAAATGATTTACAAACGTCTAGCTGCAGTGAAATGTTCTTTTAAATAATAAGACAGGTGTTTTGGAGACAGTGGAGGGAGAGCAGAGTTAGGACCTTGCTGTTTCAGAGCGTCGGGATTAGGCAACCCGGGTCCGGCATTCTCGTATTTCTGATGTGGGTGCTTCACGTTGTAGTGTCGCTTCAGAGCACCAGCAATGTTGCAGGAGTAGTGGCAGTGAGCACAGCGAAATGGCTACAGAGACAAACACAAGGACCACACCGAGAGCGCACAAAAGAGCGACGTGTTAGTGTTGCTGTTTCATTTTTCTGCTGTTATAAATCAGACTGGGTGAAAATGCTACTGCTGGGTAAAGTTTGGTACGTTTTAAAAACGTGATGGTTTGTCACTCCACTGATATTCTACTACACTGACACTGGGTATGCAGGTGTGTAATCTGACCTTAAATTTAGCGTGCTGCTCCATGTGTCTGAGCAGGGAAGGTTTAGAGACCGAGGTGAAGTCGCACTCCGAACACTGAAACCTCTTACCTGGACACACACAGAGTATTTGCCCCGATATTTATCATCGCTTATCATTTAGGATGTTCATGCATTAATTATAACAAAATGCATACCTTCATCTGTGTGGCTCAGTCTGTGGCTTTTCAGCGTGACTTTAGATTTGAACTTTTTCCCGCACAGATCGCACAGGTGACGTCTCTCTGTATTGTGTCGGTTCATGTGGGTCTTCAGGTTGCTCTTACTGCGGCCTGCGTAGTCACACATGCTGCAGACGTACGGCTTCAGACCTACTCGCATAGACGCACATGGACACACAAGTACAAGCACACGCTTAACAGGTTGCCTGCAGCTTTAAAAAATAAAAATCCATAAACAGCAAATGTTTTTACTAAAAACGTTGAAGAGATATGTGCCTACACCATCAATTTAGTGATAGTTGGTGGCAAGTGTTTCTATGAGCGACTGCTAAAGTTGGCCACGTATTGGAATAGAGAGCGATAAGAAAACAAAGCAAGATAAACTTCTTGAAATTTGCTGTTTTTTGGATATTTCTGACCTCGGGACAGCTTTAACTTCAGGCTAAGAAAAACTTATCAAGGCAAGTGAGTACAGCAGGGAGCGAGGAATACGAGCACGAATAATTCGCTTCCTCAAGACAAAGCGTTGTAATCGACTGCAGGTGTAAACAAGCTGTATGCATTAAGCATAAGTTTCAACTGAGCAGGGGCACATTCTTCAGTCTTAAAGCAATTTTAGCTATCTCACTCACTGCAGAGGCCACCGCGAAAGAAAAATAGCCATTAAAATAAAAAAAATGTTTAAAAAGCAAGTTAATCTTGCCAACATCACACATGGACAATTTTGCTTGTTTGTGTTTTCGTCACTTTAAGAGTAACTTGACCAATGGGGCAATTTCCCTCGACAACATCTGCACGTGTATTTTCAGCCTCGTTCATCCTTCTGGAAGGCAGCCAGGAGGGAGAGACAGATGGGAGCTCTGCTTCCAAAATAACGATACGGTAAAACATCGTGCAGAGGTGCTTCCCACGTGTGTCGCAGCCTCGTGCGGTTGTGCGTGTTTGCCAGCTAAAAAAGGGCGGAGCGTTTTCACACCTTGATGGGCCCAGATGTGCTGCTGAAAGTCACTGCTGTTCTTTAGGAAGTAGGAGTCGCAGTAAGGGCACTTCTCTGCACGCTGCACCATCAGCCCTTTACCTTGCACAGGAAGAGTGTCTGTCCAAAACATCAATGCAAACAAACAGTAAATGTACAAGATAAAAAAATATATATTTTCATGAGCATCGATATCATTCAGACTCTTTTCTTCACGTTTTTGCTTCTTTGGTGAAGCGGACCCTTTCTCAGATGATAAAACATAAGCATTAACCTTCATATCTTGTGTCTGAAAGACAATTAGTTAAACGAATGAAAAAGCCTTTGGCATACTCTATATGTGGCTGCTCTCTAGCGACATACATAAAACATGATTAGGCAGAATGCCGATGTTCATCTCAGCCACTGTTTTCAAGATGGCAGGGCAGCTTCCACAAAACAGCACCTGCTCCTGTGTATTTTTAATAGATTAATTCGAAGCTTATGAGAACACATCAGTTTGTTTGGAAGATGTAGTTACACCCTAATCAATCTGCTTTAAAAATAACAAACAGGAATGTGTGGATGTACGCAGGCATACTGTAAGACTTGTGTTCTTTACCAGGGTGGGATGTTTTAATGTGGTGTTTTAGTCTGTGCTCTGGATAACTGCGATGGCACACAGGACAGGTCTCACTCCTCCCCTGGAATTGACCAAAAGAAAGAAGCAATGGCTGAAAGATGGGTAGTTTTCGGTTGATTAAGCCTCAGAGTATTACAATAAATTCACTGATATTACACATTACCAACCTTTCACTGGGACTTTCTCTGTTCAGGCTAGTTACCTGGTCTTGGTGCGTCCTCATATGTGCTTGAAGTTTGTATTTGTCAGGTGTGCTGTACTTGCAGCCGGGATTTGAACAAGGCAGCAGCAAGTCGCTGTGCTTCTGGATCTGGTGCCGCTTCAGAGAGCTCTTGGTGATGGAAGAATAGCTACACTTTGAGCAGTAATGCAAGTGCTCCTTGGTGTGTGTGCGTATATGGATGTTATAGTGGACTCTGTACCAGAACAGTTTACCTGTGCGGCAGAAAACTGTGATTAAGAGCAGCCGAGAGTATTTAACACAAAATTACAGACATTGAAAATGCAGAACAAAGGGAAGCCAGCCGACTCAGAGAGTTTTATTTTATCTTACCGCAATATTGACATTCCAGTTCTCCATAAATTTTCCTAAGCCGCTGGAAAGTCTCCAGAGTCAGTTGAGTCTTCTGAAGAGACGAAAACACCTGCTCGAACGCACTGTGATGGGAACCCTCTGAAACCTGCCGGCAGAAAAGGACAAGTCAGGAGCGAAGGACAGAGAAAGACCAGTCTTATGAGTCATTTTTCTCAAACATAAATTAATAAATAAGCAAAGCACAATCAGCGAACACTTAGAATTAACACACTATATGATTGTTATTCCTAAGCAGTCATGCATGCAAAGTTTCTTCAAAACTGAATCTCTGCAATGAGCGAAACAAATGAGCATCACATCTCATACCACTAACTTCTACTTGTTTTTCAACATTTTTTAATACAAATTTTTTTCCGCCTTGGTAATGGTGCTGTGTCATCCTGAAGAATGTTTGAGCATCACTAATGTGGAGAGGAATAAGTGTCTTGCATCCATCTGCTGAGGCCAAAATAATAACCTTTAATGTAAAAGTAAAAGATAATAAGGGCAATATTTATGAGAAATATTTAAAATTCAAGACTTGGATAATTTCAGAATTTTGCATTTACCTCCTCTGATTGTGGAGTCTGGCTGTTGTCTGGACCTGCAGACAAATGTTGGTGTGCGCTGACATCAGACACATTTATATTTCCTGATGGTGATGATGATGATGTGTGTGTGTTCTTGGCAGGTGTGTGCCCATTTTTTTTAGTCCTCTCCTCCGAGAGTGGGCTGTGAATGCTCTCCGGTGATATCAAGGTGCACGTGTTCTTTTTAAGTCTTTCAGAGCTGCGTGAGTCTGTCGTCTTTTTGCGTTTCTTCTCCTCCGCTGTTGCTTCTTCTTGTCTGTCTTCGGAGGCTTGCTGCGCTGCCCTCTCTTCTGTCCCTCCTTCTCTTCCTGTCTCTCCATCTACCAGCGGCACCGCTTCCAAACTTCCAGCGTGAGTTTTCTTAGCTTGTTTTTCCTCGTCCTTCTCTTTTCCCAGCTGCTCTCCTTCCACACCCTGCCGCTCCTCCCCTTCCACGCCATTTTGTCCATCCTCTCCCATCCTGTCGCCTCCACCCCCCTGTGGTTGCCTGTGCTCCCGCGTGTCCGCATTCTCCTCGCTCCCCCACATGCCCCCTCCAGGCTGAGCCAGATAGTAGCTGCTGTTGATACACTCAGTAAAGGACTGCTCTTGATCCAGCTCTGGGTGACACTCTGTCAAGTGACTCTTCAGCCTCTGCGAGCTGACAAACTTCTCGTTACAGGCGGAGCACAAGTACAGGAAGAGGTGCTTCCTGACGTGGGCGGCGAGGGCAGCCATTTTGGTTGCAGCATGGTCACAGAGTAGGCAGGCGTAGGGACGCTGGGGCCCGTGGACCAACATGTGGCGCTCCCGCTCCAGGTGGTTCTTGAAGCGTCGGTTACAGGTGGGACAGTGGTAGAGGAGCTGTCTGAGGCCTTGACGAGTTTTTAACCTGGATGATATAAACAAAAGGGAACAGATCATAAAGGCGGTGTTCTGAAAAATGGTCGACTATAACACAAAATTAATAATCTGCTGTTTTTTTTACCCAAGTCTTAAAAAAAAGTCCCGTGACTCTCCAAGATCCTTTTTGCAGTGAGCTAACTGCAGGGAACTACATGAACCTGTTGCTGCATCAGGAACTCCTTTTTCTCTCTCCATAAAACCCCAGTCAAGGTTTCACACACCTCCTCTCTGGAGGAGCGCCTCGCAGTTTGCAAACCTGTGCGGCGGGACAAACCTTAGCTGCTGGTAGCTCTGGTAAACAGCTGCATCTTTCAGATTGTGTCGTTTCTCTATGTGCTTCAGCAGGTTCTTGACATCAGAGTACTTTTTCTCGCAGAATCTGCAGTGCTGCTTCACCTTCATATGGACGCGCTCTATGTGGACCTGCATTGACGGAAAGACAAAATTCATAATGAAAAACAAATGAATCCAGATTAAATGAGCGTTTGATTGATCTTGAAGCCTGTGTGTTAATGCTAATAGTGTGGCTGTAACATTGTGAGAACATTACTAGGAATAGTAAAGTTATATCAGTACCTTGAGGTGTCCTGGGCTGAGGCAATTGAAAGGACAGTGCTGACAGCTGAACTTCTCTCCAGTGTGCTTCCTCAGATGAACATTCAGGTTTGCTTTGAAGGAACAATCAGTTTTTTATTCATTTACTTAATCGCCCTGAAACTTATAAAAAAAATAAATAAATCCTGCATCCCACTGAGGCTAATTTACCTTTGATGGCTGATGCGTAGTCACAGTGTGGACACTGAAATGGTTTTTCTTGGGTGTGGGTCCTGAGGTGGGCAACCAGTGAGTGTCTGAACTTAAAGATTTTGTTGCAGAACTCACAGGCAAAAATTTTCAGCTGGCTCTGAAGCAAACTGTGAGATAGAAGGTGACAAAATGACATTTTTTTAGTTGACCGGTTTCATTGTGGCTGCTATCGTCGTGAAAGAGATACGCAAACAGCTCTTCAAAGCCATTCAGCTGCACTTTAACCCCAAACCTACAAACAATATAAAATAAAATGGATATCATGTCTATGCTGTCATGTGAAAAATTAAGCATAGCCCAGGTTTCAGTAGCTTGTGGCACCGCCTTTAGAAACCTGGCATAATCATTTTCTGTAGGACTTCACTGCTGATTATGCTGGTATGTTTAGTGTTTAAACATCTCCATTTTGGTCTTGACTGTCCAAAGGAAACTGACCTAGAAGTCTTGTGGTTTGCTCAGATGCAACTGTGCAAACCGAAGCCACGATGCCCTGTTCTTCTGTCATCAACTTGAACATCTAACATGATAATTGAGATCTGTACAGTCTGAGATGCAGCTCTTGGGTTGCTTGCATTTTCCCCGAGCGTTGCCTGGTCTGACCTTGGGGTAAATTTGCTGGGATATCCACTCCTGGGAAGACTGGCTGTTTCCTACTTATAAATCTCTCTCACTATAGAATGATGACTTCAAATTCTTTGGAAATTTCCCTAAACCACTAAACGACTGATGAGCAGCAATAATTGCGTCTTCTTTTAAAGATCATTTCTGATGGCTTTCCTCCATGACACTGTGTTGACACACAAACTGCCAAGACCTCTGCTTGGATTGAGGTGCTCACACTTGCTGATGATCAGTTAATCAAGTGCATTTAACGAGAAGCACCAAGCTGCTACTTAACCTCTCAATTCATATAAAAGAAATAAGTATTCATATCTACTTTCTGCATGATTGCATGCTGCAGGATTATATCCTTTCTTATCTTTGTCATCTGTAATGTGATGGGACGCTCGCCGTGACAAAAATCGAACCACCTGCTCCGCCTGTGCAACAGTGTCTTGCATCAACTGTTTGCTTTGTCTACATTTTATTTTGCAAACTAAACTTAATTGTTGTGGAAGTAGCGAGGGTGTGCTTAGTTTTTCACATGACCATGATTTAAAAGCTTTTTCATATGAATGCAAATATATCTACAAAGATTGAAATATACTTGGCAGTATCTTGTTTGATAGAATATTCCTGGAAGCCTCTGCTGTTAGACGCTGCTGTTGTGGTTGGAACAGAACTAGAAAGCAAAAAGAAAGCAAAACACTGACGGGTCAGTGACGACCAGAAATCTAAAAGACTTAAGTTAAAGTCAGCTATTTTAATTATTATCAGTTATGATTTCCCAGTTATGTATTGCATTCAAAAAAATAAAAAGATGTGCATTATACTTTAATACCTTGGCTCCTGGTCTGTTTGAGGGTTGACTGTGCAGGTGGTGGCTTCGCTTGCAGCATCACGTGACTCACTCTGGAACACTGCAGAGTCCTGAATGTCCAGAATCAATCAATCAATATAATAGCACCATAAAATACTGAGTTCATAATTTTGAGAAAATTAAAACCAGAAAAACAAAGTGCTCTTTGCTGTTCCACAGCATTCCAGCACTTACCTGAGGCTGAGCCTGAGGTTTGATAGCAGCAGACTCTGCATCTGCTGAACTGTCTTCTATTGGAACCATTTTATAAACACCTTTGGAATTAAAAGTAAGGTATTTTGTTCATTCTTCAAACTACATTTTTAGCCAGATTGTAAAAACAGGTATAAATATCACATTAAGACCAACCTGGAAGTGTTTCATCTTCTGTCAGAACAACACTGATGACTGATTTTTTGCTTCCTGTTGCTAGGCCTCCTTCCTTGACACGACTTCGGTTGTTTTTTGAGGACCTAGAGTTTCCCACATCTTCAAACAGAGACCAAAAAAATAGAGCAAATTAATTATCTTGTGATAATTATTCATTTGACGAAACCACATACTGATCTTAAACTTACCGCTTTCTCTAACAAGTTCTGTTCTTGTCGGGTTTTGTTTAATCTGGTTTGGATCGGCTCCTTCAGGAGCCACACTTTCAGAGCCCTGCTCCTCGTCTGCACCACAGATGCTCCCTGATAATTATTGTGTGTATTAATTAGAAGAACTTGAAATGTTAGGTACAGTAAATACATCTACTGTAGCACCTACAGTTTTGTGGCATTTATAGTCAAAGCAGAAATATTTAATAATCTTCAAGCATCATTTCCAGTATATTTCTACAGTATTCAGATAACTGCTTTTTGAAGTTGTCTGTTGCATATATTGACTTTCCTGCTAATAATGTATTTCACATTTCTGCCTTTTTCATTCCTCACCATTTTCCTCCTCGACCACATCTTCATCATCTTCTCTCAGGCAGATGTGTTTAAGGATTTGTCGCCTGTTGCTGAATGAGCGATGGCAGTGTCGACATTCCAGCCACGACTTCCCACAATTTCTTTGTACTAAAAAAAATTATATTAATTAAAAACCAAGAACCAATTCACCACAGAAGCAATGGTACTAAGGAATGCAGAGCAAGAACCAGCTACCCAAATAATACAATCAGTTAGCAGTCTGTATTTACACTGTATAAGGCAGCAATACTACCTTCTCCTGAAGTAGATTGTTGAATTTCCTCTTTATTCCCTTTTTCTTCTGTTTCAAAGTTATCCTCTGGAGAGTGGCTGGGAACGGCCATGCCCTCTGTCAAATCTGCACGCATTTTCTTGGTTGAGCCCTTTGGTCGTCCTCGTTTTCGCTTCACTGGGGTCTCTATGGGCCAATAATCCAACAGAACAGATAAAAAAAAAGAAAAAGAAAAAAAGGCAGCCTTGTTTGTTCATCTTTTTCTATTTCTAGAAAACACATCCACTTAGGAGAACAACATAAACAAAGAGGTTATTCTGCAATTATTTTCTGTGTAGCCAAAGCCAAATCACTGTACCCTGGTGGCTTGTGTTCCAGGCATTGGCTGTCAACATCAAACACAATGGGGAAAAAAAACAGATGTGAGGTTTTTTTCCTCAGCTTTTATTTTACATTGTATACTATATACACAGAATATGAAATGGCCTTGAGTCTAACACTAATATTGTTCTATACCGTACAGTACCAGTCAAAAGTTTGGACACAATCTCCCATTCATGAGTAGGTGAGTGAGTGGTACCTGCCAGCTTCTCCACAGGCTCTGCCACAAGGGGCTGCAGTGCGATGACGATGTCATCTAAAGGATCCTGCTGGGGGTGAAGCTGGGCACAATGTGCAAGCAGCTGAGAGCGGCTTGGAGAGAAGAGGTTGCACAGCTGACACATAAACACAGAACCACCTGCAGACACAGAAAGGAAAGCTGGCAGATCCAGAAGCTCTTACATGTGACTTCTGTCTAAATTTTTCTCTACATATTTTTTCTTGATATTATATACAAGAATAATGTAGATGTTGGTGTTTTCATTACCTAATTTGTACATCACACAGAAGATAAAATATGGGGGAATTTGAGAGATTGTAGGGAGGAAATTGGTCAATTTTACTAGGTTATATTCTCTATGTATGTAATGAGAAATACTCTGTGCATCTGGTGGAAAATGTGAAAAGATTAATAAAATTCAGTAAGTAATCAGGTTTCCTATAACCCCAGAATCCAGCTTAAATAAAACATATCATTAGAGAGAGATTAACTTTATGAACTGACAGTAACGGCAGGCAGAAAAAGCCATCTCAAACTAACCACTGCTGTTGTATAAGTTGTTAATTACCCTAATAAAAAGTTGGATTACTTTCCTATATCGTTAAAATTGAATAATGTCATGGAAAGCCAAGCGTGAATGATTTGGTTCTCGTTCAGCGAAAGTGAAGTAAACTTAAATGAATTGTAATTTTATTCCTAATTTAAGGGCGAAAACTACATCGAGTCCACACAGTCAGATCAGACCGTGTGTGTGCGTGACAGGTTACGCTTTGTAGCGTATTTGTACTTTTCCTTCAGTAAAATAGTGTCCAAAGTTTGAAGACGATATTTAAAGAACGCAAAATGAAAGAGTGTCTTTTAAAATTATACATGTTTGTTTATTTTGATTTGGCCCGAGTTAACATGAAGACCCGAAAAACATATTCGAGTTGAAGCTAGCCGCATTTCTTACCTGCTTTCTGTCCGTCCATTTCCCCCAGCGGCCAAACGGCAAAGTAATACTAATGTATAGATGGGCTGGAACCTCCATGCAGACAAGTTTAATCACTGAATCGTGATTTTGAGTCTAATTTTACTTTGTAAAGATAGAAATTTCTGTCGAATCTGCGACACAAGTCCTTCACGCCAGCGGAAGTTGGCAGGAGGGGCAGCAGTGTAACAGACATTGCCTTTTGTGGCGGGAGGACCGTACTGCAGCTAAAGCAACGCGTTTCTGCTAAAAGGTTTATGTTACTGATTAAATACTCATTATTTATCTCAAAACTGTCAAAAATAATCTTTGGATAAAAACTGTAAGTCCACTTAAGTTTCTCAGCAGTTTATCAAAAGCTTGGCAATAAATAAATAAAATAATACTATACTCCTGGTAATTTTAGTGATTTTGGTTCTGTCTCTAGGATTATTATTCAAACAGAAGAGAATGGATGGATGGATGGATGGGTGGATGGAAATTATTCACTTAGTATTATTTGTTGGCTGGTAAAATAGCAAACTCACACTCATCTTGTCACACAGAGTGAGAGCTAAAGCTGCACAATTATGAAAGCTTGTAACTATAAAATTGCTGCACTTTGAGGATTTAGCCACATGGATTTAACAAGACATGTTTCATGAGGTGTCTGGCTGATTTTCAACTCCTTGAATCCATGAAGCTTTTAAATGTATAAGTAGAATTCAATCAGTGACTAAGCGTTATCACCTTAAATATAAACTGATGTCCGCTGCCTTTGATTGTGCCTAACAATGACCATGAATGACAAAATGGCAAAACATTTATTAAACGATGCAAAAATTTACAGACAATACATTTACAGCTTGTTTTTTTACATTTAAAAAAGTGTCAGTGTCTAGAGACTGCCCCATACAAATATGCACACAAATCATGTGAACACAAAAGTGGTTGTCATTTGTTTTAAAATGCTTTCAGGTAGATTGTAAATCAAAGTGACATTTCCATTCTCTGCTCTTTCCTTACATCAGCTTTACGCCCTCTGCTTATTTGGTTATTTATTTAGTTTTTCAGAAATTATAAATTAGCATATCAGTTCAGGTTGAAGATGCTTTTATAACAAAAGAAACTGTAATAAGCATCCTACTTTTTACATTAAAAAGTGCATGCTCTATCATAAGTAAACATAGATTTTTAAATAAATTGTTCAAAGCAATTGCTTACATGCATCATTCAGGAAAAATACAAGTGAAATAAACTCCACACCAATATGTATGAAGAAAACTTTAACCTAGACTAAACAATGTAATAATGCACATGCAACATTTGTGCTCAGATGAGACTAATACCTCAACCTACTGTTGTGCAACGTGTCAGGCTAAAGTTAGCCTTGGATTAAACCTGATTGGTTGATGTGCAAAACCTTAGCCTTCCTATTGTTTGAAATATGATTTAAAGGGTTTTCTCAAGCCAAATAAATCTAAATTAAGTCTAAAAGAAACACAAAGTTAGTTTGCAGTTTTACATCCTGATAGTGTTGAAGTTGCATTGATGTTGTATCAGGCTTCAGGTGTTGAAACCCACAATCTGAGTGTGACTCATGCACCTCATAGCAACATTCCCTGCAGAATTATATATATTAAGCAACAGCAGTCATCTATAACATTTTTAATGAATTTCTCTCCTTCAGCCATCTTTCAGTGCTTTGTTCACTGTAACTTACAGTACATGTTAAAGCAAATGAGCAAAAGTAAGCAAAAAAATAGATTAAAGAAAAGAAATCATAACAAAACAGATTAAAAACGTTTTTAAGATTAAGTGTAAGATTAAATTTAATATTTGTGACAGTGACTCAAACCTGTGTGCTCCTGAATTCCTGAGAAATTTGTGTGTGTGTAGGTGTGTGTGTGTGTGTATGTTCACATGATACAGCATTTGTTCTTCTGTGTGTGGGAGTCCTTGAAACGGAGCCTATGCTTAGATCGATATTTTTCCAGGTAGGTTAGCTGTTTGCTGTTGATGGCTCCGCGACGCTTCCTGAAACACAAACACAACGGTGTGAACTTTCAAAGGCTGTCAGAGGTTCATTAAATACTGAGTGATTGCATTTATCTTCCATTTTTCATTGCATCCTGTCCATTCAAGTATAAAAGTGCTTCTCCATCACGTCACTTCATCTATTTCCACCCATCTTGCATTTCTCCTCATGTTCCTCTTTAGGATATAACAGAAAGACTTACAGCATTAAAAAGTAATTGTACAAGTTTGGTATGTAGTAATCTACTGTATTGGAATGTTTGTATTATTTTTTTTAGTTAAGAGCATTTTGTGATGTTGAAAATTGAACTTCTTACAACTAAACATTGAAGTCATCACAGCTGGCCAAATGGCACTTAGTGAAAGAGGGATTTAATTCTGGCATCTTAACCTGTAGACTGCATGGTAGTGGTCCTGGGTTCAAACCCACCATCTGGCTGGGACTTTCCTGTGTTTGCATGTTCTTCCTGTGTCTGTTCTGTCCAGGTACTCTGGATTCCACAGTTATCTTGTGTCTTTGTATCCAAAATCAATCATCTGCATTCTTTCCTGGATGTTTGACATCACCTCCATTTTCCCATGCTGTCGAACTCAATGTCTTCAAATCCATTCATCTTACTGCCCGCCTTCCAGATTCATTTGTGCCTGTACATCACCCAAGAGCTCCTTCCTTCATCTTGGTCTCCACCACCAGCATCTAGACTCCGGGGGGTCTTGCCTAATTTCTATCATCACTGGGATTCCCTTCAGCTTTGATGAGTCATCGCAGTCTAATTGTCAAGGAGCGATTTGTATTGTTAAATCTTGTTCAGTTTGTCTGAATGATCTCGTCTCATTGAAATGCAGTTAGTGAGGTTAGGTTGCTAGGTGATCCTAGATTGCCCATACAAGATGTAATACACAAATGTACTTACTGTCTGATGAGTTGAATGGCATCTTCATACTTCATCCCGCTTTCTATCAGAGCCAAAGCAACCAACACAGGAGCCCTGTGTGCACGTGTAAACACAAATGTCCATGTGTGAAGTCATTGTGATTTTCATGTCCAGTAACTTGTGCTTGTATGTAATTTAGGAAATCTTGCATACTTTAAGTAAAGGTACATTTCTTTAAATGTCTCCTACCTCCCTAGTCCTGCCACACAGTGAACAGCCACACAGCTTCCTGGATCCTCCTGAAACTTCTTCTTCAGCAGATTCAACCAATCTTCAACCAGCTTACTGGGTGGTGGGGCTCCATCATCAAACGGCCAATCCTAAAAGAGATGCCAAACTGGTTCACTCTGTTCTGCGTTTTGCCATAGGACGCGTATATTTTAGCCTTAAAAGTGTGTGTTTGTGACCTCACCACCACTGTAATGCCATCTTTCTCAAGTCGTGACTTGTCATAGGTGATGTCACAGACTCGGACCACCGTTGTGGCACCATATCGCTTCAAGTCCTGATAGTGGCAACATGGGGAAAAGGAGTTTTTGACTGGAAGTCACGATACACAAAGTTTCATGACATCAAACAAGAAAACAAGCATGCAGATAATATCCCAATTTTATGAAGCTTGTCACTGTATTGTTCTGTTATACAGGACACACGCACATACACACACTTCTCACCTCTATGAAGGAGCTGAGTGTGCCATCTGTTGGGTTGTGCGTAATGAGAAATCTCATGTTCTTGTGGCACAGTTCCACCGGAGCTGGACGGTTCATGTTGACCAGTGTGTGGAATTCTTGCTGTATGCAACTTCTGTAAAAACCAAAAAGTCATCTTATTCACATTTTGTTTTTGTAAAGTACTAATTAAATAATCAAGAAATGCCTGCTAATGTGATCATTAAAAACAAAAGTTTGTTGTGGGACCACAGAGTTCTTCGTGGGTGGAAATCACCTTGTGCAGATAAAATCAGGAACACCTGTACTGTCTACTCCCACAGATGCTTTCACTCTTGCTTAATTAGAGCTTTTTTTATGTGTTATGTTCTTTTTTATGCTTGCGACTGTGTGATCGTATGTAAACATTCATGGTATTCCCCTTCAGATCTTTGATGAGAGATTCACAGACTAGTTTACAGTTAGTTTTTTAAAAAGATTTTATGGAAAATCACAATATGATTTTGTGGCTTTTATTTGAAAGCTGTTTTTTTATTTACATACAGTATGTATGTGCATATGTGCAAGCGAAAGCAGCTTCACTGCAAATGCGTTAGAACTGGTGTTTATGAGAGATGTCAGCTCACATTAAAAAAAAAAAACGCCTGAGGCAGATTGTAGAGTTTTTAAACAAAATGTGGACTTCTAAGTATTTATTTTCTGAAGTCAGAGTTAAAGCAGTGCGCCTAGTTTGTGGAGAGGAGATTGCACTGTCTAAGGATTACTGTTTAAATCAGCATTATGAGAACAAACATGCAGAGAAACACAAGAACTTTACTAATGCAGAGTAAGAATGGACAAATTAAGCTCTGCTGACAAAGTTGCAAAAGATACAAGGATTTTTTTTTTTTACCAAGTTTTACACATCCAGGGATGGAGCAGTAAAGACTCAAGACAATCAAAGTGTTTGGCACTAATAAGCCCTGAGGGGAAAAAAATAAGCATTTCAGAATGTGTCCGCTCTCTCGAGTCCTTTCTGGATAATAAGAGAGATCGAGGACATTGTGGGAAATCTGGAGATTCAGTTGAAAAACAGACAAATTAGACTTTTTCTGCTTGGCTCTGGATGAGAGTGTGGCATCAAAACAAGTGAGTTTGAAATTGGCAGCAATGCACTCAATGAAAGGGGAGTACATCAGGGAGTGATTTGTTCATGGAGGTAACTGCATGCTTGGAGAGGCTTGTTCTGAAATCTGCAAACCTGACAGTGAAAAACATCAGGCTTTTGAAGCAGATGCAATATAAAGTGCCTTAAATTAAACCCAGAACTTTTATTAGTATTTTTGCATTGATTTATACACCAGTAGATGTTGTTTATGTCGGTGCTAAAAATGAACCATGTTGGTGATATAAATAAAACAGAATTAATGAGAGCAAGAGAACTGAATCACAGTTTGTTGCACATTTGGAGGAGCGTGAACCTGGACATGGTGACACAGGCTACCACACAGCTGTCAGGTGGCTCAGCCAGGGCAAAGTGCTAAAAAGAGTATGGAAAAAGAGTACGGGACCTGAGAGCGGAAATTTGAGAGAGAAGAAAGGTGAGACCATGCCAGAGCTCTTAGATGCAGAATGGAAGGCAGATCCTGCACCTGCTGTTGATGTGACAGTCCTTTACTTTCCCTTGGAAAAGTTAATTGCCCAATCCTAGATTCTAACAATAGACATGGGTCCAGTTTTAGATTTCTGTGGGTTTTAATTGCAATAAAATACTTTTCTATATTAAGGGTGGTCACAGCTCCACGAGCCATTCTTTGACATTTTGATTTTCACACATTTGAGAAGCAACAAATAATTTCTAGCACCACCTAACATTAACCACCACACCCAGTCCTGTGCTATACACCAATTTAAGTTGCCAGTTTAATTGTGTTTCTAATGTCTCTTTTAGTTATCATTAGACTCTAGTGCTATCACCAGAGTATATATCCTTAATTGACAGCATGAATTCTAGCTTTTTACTGACAGCAGTGGCTTCTCTGTAAATAAAATGAAAGGAAATATGTGCGGTAACAGGGTGGCGTGGTGGTTAGAACTGCTGCCTCACAGAGCACAACATCTGGAGGGTCTGGGTTTGATTCCACCTTGGCCCAGGCCTCCCTCTCTGTGTGGAGTTTGCATGTTCTCCCCGTGTCTGCGTGGGTGTTAGGTTAATTGTAAATAAATAAAAAAGATCATACATGAAACTGCTCTTTTTCTTTCAGAAGCCAGTTCATGATTTTAATTTTACTCTCCAGAAAAGGTAAAACATTTAATCTCATACTAACCAACTTAAAATTTATTATTGAATCATATCACCAGCCAAGTGTGGAATACCATGAAATATTAGTGGAGTTGAAGTGTTAGTGCATTACTATATTTAGACCAGTGACGCCTCACCTTTAGCTCCAGCTGTTGCAGTTAGCAGCTATGTCTTCAGTTTATATTTGATCTCCAGGTGAGTCAGGACTTCTGTGTACAGATATTTTCCCAGATCTGAGCTCCTGTTGTCTTGACTGTTATTCCATCAGTTAACAGTCTCCTATAGTCCAGGTCAGCTTTATCAGTCTCAGTCACTCTTTTTCCTTCTCTCTCCGGTTAGCTTTCAGTGTCGAGGCTCCACTTGTTACCCCATGAGCTGACAGGTTCAGAGGTCAAAGGCCAGTCGTCTTTTAGGGTTCATAGCCCTAGGACTACATGGTGCAGCATCATCCTAGATGGGGTTTAAAAGTGTTGGGCGTGGCAGTAGTCACCACTTCGCCTCACAAACTCCATCAACCAGCGATTCTGAAGTACAAAATACATATTTTAAAAAAAAGATTTAAAAAATTTCAACCTGAGAAATGGAACTTTAATTTAAAGTAATTTTGCACATTTTCCATTGTTTTAGGCCCATGTGATTCACATATATTGCCAGCTACACTAATTCCAGTCATCAATAACTGTGGAAAGGCTCCCTGGAGATGTGCTTGGCTACACATATACACATATACACACATAAACATATAAATGCTCTAGTTTAAAGCACATGTACAGTATAATACAGACCGTCTGTCAGACAGATGCAATATAACACCTTTTGATCAGTTAGTAGACGACACACAGAACAACAGACAACAATTAAACAGGATATGTTTTTAAGGTACATGAAACACTGTTAACCATGAAAAAATGAGGGAGTTATATGAGGATAGTTGTAGCCTGAAGAAATTGAGCAACTCTGGTGCCTGTAATCATTTTAAATCAATGTTAAATTAACAAGACCAATGTTGCCAAACATATTCAAGGCCAACGATACCTTCAATAAACTTCTAATTCTGCTTTATTTGAGAAGACATAGCCATATGGATGTTCAATATAAACAATATGTAGCGCTCCTTCGTGCAGGTAGATGTACATGTACATCTATGATGATGATGATGATGATCATGCAGTTTGAGCTGGAAAGCCGACCACATTTAGACAATATCATATTAAAATAGGTTTGAAAAAAAACATTAAGAAGAAACTATAATATAAGGCTCTGGTTAATGTAGTCTAGGTGTTTTTGTTTATGTAAAATCAATATATACACAGTGATCAGCTATCTCAGCGAGGATAAGGCGAGAGAAGAAAAAATTTTTTGAAACTGTCCAGCATTTGAAGTAACTTGTTTTGATTTATTCTGAGCCTTAACCACATACGGTATTAGTTTAATATATTTTCAAGAAAATCTTCTCTGTTCAGCACATACACAGTTACTGTAGGAAAGCATGAAGGATGAACACTGCTCCTTAATTATAATGCAGTTTCTCTTAAGTACATTTGTGAGTTATGCTACACTCTCCTTAATGTATGATTCAAAAGAAAGCATTGCATCATCTTAATAATACTCATAAAAATGCAGCTTCCTCGTAGCTGTCCAAACATAACAGACTACAAAGGAAAGTCCAAAGGTAATCTGTGGTCACCTTTTGGCCTCTGCTCTGACAACACACACACACACTAACATAATCACTCACAGACTTACTCGCTCACTCTTCCAGTAGAGTGTAGTCAATTCCAAGTTGTTGACAATCTATATTTAGGAATTTATCCCGTGTCACCACTAATCGGGATAGAGGTCATTTATTTTATACTGAGCCGTTTAAAAATTAGCATTCACTTTACTTGAAGCCTCAAGCGGCACAAGCACAACAAAATTACAACTCAGACACAGGATAAGAGCTCATTTGTAAAACAGCGTAGCTGGCACTGACACAGACAAGCTGTAAATTCACAGAAACTTGTTCTAAAGCATCTAAACATAAATAAAAGGCAGACTCTTCACTTCTTCTGCAGCCCTGTTTGGCATTTAGCCAGCATCTAAAGCAGAGTGACTTTATATAAAAGCAACATTAAAAAAAAACAAAAGGGCATCAGATGTGATTCCAATTAAACCGGTGAAGCCAATCGTCACTTTTACTTTAGGCTGCAGTTTGGTTTGTAAAAATAGGCATGTCTCCTGACTGGCTGCCTGGCTGTGTCCCTGTCACAGGACCCAGAGAGGCTCAGTATTATTTTAGATCCATTGTATGGTTACTTTTCACAAAGTCTGCAATGTAAATCTGAATGAAACACACTAAGGCTGTAGATTAAAGACAATAAGAAACATTGTTAGTGGGCCTTAAATAAGAAGATTACACATTCACATCCACTGACTTCCAGTTAGCACATGAAAGAGAGGTTTATTGCATCAGAGTCTATCACCCAAGTCACTCTGAAAAAGAAGCTGCACTAAATACCTAAGTTTTTACTTTCTTTCTGGAAACCTAACTTCCTCTTACCTCAGAGGACAGCTTGTCTGTTGAACAGGGAAATCCGCACGGCTCTGACTGGCAGTTACACCAAAGTCATGCAGAAGCAGCAGCAGCAGCAGCAGTCCTACAACAGTTTGAGTGCTGACATACAGCCAGCTGACTGCCTGTTATAGTAAACCCCTGTAGACTCTGAATACCTGCAGCTGTATTTTTAGCTCCATCTGTACTAGTGTGTGATTCTATGACACATCAGATTTTTGTGGCAACAACTGTACCCTCCTGCCTTCCTTCTCTCAGCCTTTTCCAATAAAAGTCTATGATTACCATCTGGCAGCGATATAGCGTGGATAAAAATGTTTACGTAGATTTTCTATAATTCTCTGCATCACTTATCCACAAAGCAGGGCATTGGTCTTCTGGCTGTGTGACAGCATGAGGAAATACTATATAATTATGCTATTTATATAGCAACAAAACAAATGCAGTAGTTGTTGACTGTTTGTTCTTACCGCTTAGCTCTTCAATGCCATCTCCAAACACAGGTTAAACACCAGTTCTTCTGCCTTCTTGTCACAGTAACGTCAACCCTCTTTCAGTCTTTTTCTGCTACAAGATCCTGAAATACCTGGTTGTCAAGCAACAGAAGGTGAAGTCTCCCTTCAACAACCTGTAGCTCTGCCCCACTATAACACTAAACTATCCACCTCCCGTCCTTTCTGGCCTGCTCAGTGGCGACGTACTGAATGTGCCGGCTCGTAGATCCACCCTGGTGTAGCAGTGTAGTGTGCTGGGCTGAGGATCTGCTGTGAGCTGGTCTAATCAGGCTGAGCAGCCATCTGACCCTGACAGCCCTGTCACCAGCAGAATGCACTACAGTTAATGCTCTTAGAGGCAGAGGAGAAGAGCCTCACTCCCCCCCTCCTCCACGTCTTCCACTTCTTCATCCACTCTATGCCTTTCTGTCACCACTCTTCCAGCAAGCACTGGGTGAGAGTCCTGCTCCTAACTTTTCGAAGGTGCTTATGGATATGCGGTTCAGCCAGGGAAATCAATGGTCTCACTTACAGCACTGAACAGACAGACAAATGGAAAGAGGAGTAATGTTTTCATCTCACACTCCTCGCATTAAAATGAAACAACTGGTCTCATGAACACTCGCGGCAGTGTCACGTCTGTCTGAACCTTTTCTTGTTTTCCCTCCCTCCGTCTCCCCCCTCCCCTTCTCGTCCCTGAACCATCTAAAAATAGACGGTCTTTTGAGCTACCAGACAGATTGGCCAAGTCAACCTGTGGAGTCCCATGTGTAGACATTAACTTTCTCTTTGAGTCCTAACCGTCCCAGGATTGTCTTTTTTTCTTCTTTTTTTTTTGAAGTCAGCTCATCACTGTTTGCCCAGTAAATTAAAAAAAAAAATAGGATCAGTTTCTACACAATGTGCAGAATGTGAGTTCAGAGAGTCACAAGGCAGTCACAGGTCCAGACTTTTTAAAGCAGGACAAGCTGGGGCCTCACCTCACTATCAGTCACTTTGAGTGGTGGTTAACATGGCTATTCACCCACACAGAGTGCTTTAGAAACCACCACTTATTTGCTAAAATTAGCTAAAGCACCAATTGAACTGTTTCCAGTTCATCACATTCAAGTCTCAGTGTTCTTGATCATCCTGGTAAAAACAGAGTGATTTTCTGGGTGTGAGTCTTTTCTCAGGGTTGGAGCTATTTTTGATGCATCAGGGTGACAAGTACTGCATTCATCTACTCTCTGAACACCTTTTTGCCTGGTTGTTGTTAAATGATAACTTCTGTTCCAAACAGCATCGATTCATACATGTATACTATAAAAAATGAAAGGAACACTTTAAAAACACATCAGCTTTCAGTGGAAAAACAATCATGTTGGAGATCTGTACAGATTGTGGATCGTGGTAATGTCTTAGGAATGAAAAGAAGCAACTTATCAACCTACAGAGGTTTGAATTCAAAGACACCCCTTAAAAATAGTGGAAGAAATGATGTGGCAGGCTAGTATCATCAGGCTAGCAATATCAAAATTTCATTGGAGCAACTCAGAATGGCACTTAGTAGTTTGTATGGGCCCTACATGCTGACATGCATGCCTGACAAGGAAGCATGCTCCTAATGAGATGATGGATGGTACCCTGAGAGATCTCCTCCCAGATCTGCAGCAGGGCATCACTGAGCTCCAGAGGTGGGAAGTAACAAAGTACAAATACTTTGTTACTGTACTTAAGTAGATTTTTCAGGTATCTGTACTTTACTTGAGTATTTGTTTTTCTGACTACTTTTTACTTTTACTCCCTACATTTTGACACAAATATACTTTCTAAGATTCCAATGGCTTGAATCTTTTCTATTTGTATTGCCTCAATAACACAATTTTCTCAAGGTTCTAGTATCCATACTTAGATATTATTATAGGCAAATGTTAAATGACACCCCCAGATTGGAGAAATAAAGTATTGCTATTTTGTTGGATTTTACAGAGAACTGTGATAAATGCAGTTGCTCATTATACTGTTTTAAATGTTTTTTTAAAAAATGTACTCTAATTTATAGCTAATTAGACTGTGATAGTTTCTCTAGGTGATAATTATTGAGTGAGTGAGTGAGTGAGTGAGTGAGTGAGTGAGTGAGTGAGCCTCATCAATCACTCTTTTTTTTTTTCAAAATAAAGTGCAAATTGCCATCATAGTCATCTAGTCCATACAGAACAATTGTAAATTTTCATTTCTGAATTTCAGACTCCCTGAAGTGTGAATCCAGTCCCTCTCCACTGAAATTTATTTAATTCAGTTAATTTGGAAATCCTGGTTTATTCCCATTTTTGCTACAAGTAAAATGGACCTGGGACATGCCGCTTCTAACTTGTTCTCAAACCCATGTAGTCTTCCTCTCCAGGCTTCCTCTGTCAGATCATCCTGTGTAAAAGTCAGCTCTGCAGGGACCATCTGTTTTGATCCTACAAACCTGAGCATGCAGGCATGAACATTGATGTAGTGGTTTCTGGAAATGTGAGCTGACACTCAGTAGGTCAGTCCAGACAGGCTTGTGCTTTTTGAGGACCCCAAAGGACACTCTGAGCACTGGCTGCAGCCACTCTCCGGGTTTCATTAAAGCACTGACCTGCAAAGACTTCAGCGCTGAATCCTTTCCCAAAGGTACAAGGAAGCAACGAGGAAGTATTCAAGCCTTGTTTTAATAATAGAAACACTGCTGATGGTCATGATCATGGTAATTATAAATAACTATGCATCCATCCATCCAAGCTGGAGCCCATCCCAGCTGTCATAGTCTATCACAGTGCCAAAAATATGACTGGAGATAAGTTATTGTTTTGGTCATATCAAACCGTTAATTTCATATCTCATTTGTGTGTGTGGGTGTGTGTGTATCTGTATACATCTGCAGGTGTGTGCAGGCATTGGTGTAAGTGAGCTTTTCAGTTTAAAAGATGTGTTTAAACAAATATATGTTAAACATTGTTTTAGAAGTAGGATCTGTTGGGGGAATTGCTAAAATTGAAAATCAATTTGCAAAACTTTTTTTAATACATTATAGCCAATAAAACTGACAGATGCTGGGAGGTTTGCTAGAGTTAAAAGAAAAAACAGTTTTGTGGTGATTGTGCATAAATTAGAAGTCATTCTTTTTTCTTAGTTTATTCCTCTCTTGCTTGCATAAATGTTGCTCTTGTATCTTGTATCCTTCCCAGTAAGCCATTCTTGGACTTATGCAATGCCTTATTTCTATTTAAACCTCCGGTGAGACGCTCTAATCTGGCTCAGGAGATTCTAGTCTCACCCGGTTGTATTTATTGTTGTGTCTGGTGGAAACAAACATAGATTTTTGTTTGTTTGTTTGTTTGTTTGTCTGTTTTTTAAAGGCAACCTATTAAACATGATTATGGGCAAGTTAAAAGCTTACTACCACTTCTGTGACAACTGTTATTGCACCACAATGTTGTTACAATACTACTGTGTTTATACAATAAATTTAAAGTTGTCAGTTCCTCAATTCAGCCTACATATATCTGCAAATGACTCAGAATGTAATCGTTCATAAACCCAATGACTGCCCCATTATGTCAAGCTCTGAATCCTTCTTTCATAATGAAGGCCGGAAGTGGGAGTGCAGGTGAGGTTACTCTCATTTACCATCTTCATACATGCAATTACAAAGTGGGTGCCCTGCTCTGGAGCTGTTTGTAACTCTGTCTCTCAGGCACACCACTCATGCCGCTGCTGTGTGAAATCGTATGTAATTCCCAAAGCAGCTAAAAAGAAACTGGATATGAAAAGGAAGTATAGTTCCTCCCATTAGTTGTAGCTCTTAAACTGTAATCAGTCCTTCAATATTTCACACATAACAAGTGTGTGTTAATGACTTCCAGATAGCGCAAAGTCACACCATGCCAGACTTTATACTTTAAGAGACTCTTGATACAGCCTACTTGTACTTTTTAAGTACTGTAATACTTGCACTGCTACTTCAGTTGTAACAAAACAAATGTGCTCTCGCTTGGCCATAAAAACCCCACCACGTTTACTCTTACAAGTGATTTAAAAAATAAACAATTAAAAATCAGGCATAGAAAAGGGTTATGTGGAGTTTTGCACGTAAACATTCACACACGTGCTGAGCACTCACACACACTCACGCACAAACAAAAAGACACACGCATGCGCACACGCAGTTAAGCGTGTGGCAAGCAGCGGCAGGTGCTGTGTGTATAATTAGTGTTTTGAAAGCTGAGAGTCGGACAGCAAGACTTTCACCTGCGGACTGAACGGTTACCATGACAACCAATTTATCAGCGCGGTAAATAGGACCTTAATGTGCTTATGTGGCGTCTCTGTGCGGTAACCCTGGTACCCTGAGGTGAAGCAGCGTCAAGAGGGGGAAAGATGGAAAGTGTGGGGGATACTTGACGCTGAACAGCCACTTCACCATATGCTGAGGTTTGTTTCCTTTCAAAACTCACTTTCCATCTCACCGTCTCTGCCGTCTGTGCTCGAGCAGACACGCCCACGCGAGATTATCAAAGCAAATACAAATTCAAATTGCTTCCCCAAGCGTTTGAAAATATATTTAAAGGCAGAATGATGTGTGGAAATCGCACAGGGAAAAAAAAAAAGAAAAAGCATGCACAGAAACTAATAACAGAGTGTTAAGAATGTCGTGTCAGAGGTTTATCAGGTGAAAAACAAAGAAAAGTGATTCTTACCTGCATCCAGAAGACTGTGACGGCGCTCCATCTAGTGGATTACAGGGAAACGATACAGACGCGCAGATTGGATCGTAGACCGAGCACGGCTTTCTATTCTATTACCACAAAAAAGCTGATGTTTCCTTATTTTGTGTACTATATATATATATATATATATATATATATATATATATATATATAAAAATAAAAAATATAAAAAAAATATAAAAAAAATAAA
>VOQJ01021024.1:26465-37974 GCA_015052665.1 Apistogramma diplotaenia | reverse complement strand
TATCCTATTGTGCATTTAATCATTACTTATTAATAATCCTTCTCTCTCTCTTCCGCAGCATGCCTTTTGTCCTGTCTCTCTCTCCTCAGCCCCAACCAGTTGTGGCAGATGACTGCCCCTCCCTGAGCCTGGTTCTGCTGGAGGTTTCTTCCTGTCAAAAGGGAGTTTTTCCTTTCCACTGTCGCCAAGTGCTTGCTCATGGAGGGTCGTTTTTGATTGTTGGGTTTATTATGTAATTATTGTAAGGTCTTTACCTTACAATAAAAAGCGCCTTGAGGCAACTGTTTGTTGTGATTTGGCGCTGTATAAATAAAATTGAATTGAATTCATTTGTTTACCAAACACAAAGAAATCAGTTCTGCACCTCAGAGTTGGTTAAATTTACTGCATTCTCAAGTCAGTGTCAGAGTACCAAAAGTCAGAGTATGCACAACATTGTCCATGATAGTACCATCTTTGATCTGAATGTTTTTGGTGGAAATTGAAATACCAATATGAGGTGCTTCAACCTGTATTTGTGACATTCTTGCGGCAGCACCCTAATCTGTTTTAGCAGGGCAATGCTCGACTCCACAATGACCAGAGTTTTCTGGATTGAGCGCACATCAAGGCACTTCCCTGGCCAACACTCAGTCCTGATGCATCAAAAGCAAAAAATAAATAAAAAGATTTATGTAGACAAAAATAAAGTCCCTGTTACTAAATTATTTAACAATTAATGAACATATTGATGTATTCTGCTTCACAAACCTGGTTGCAGCAGGATAAATGTGTTAGTATGACTCAGGGGTGTTGATCCATTTAAACAGACTGTCAGAATGCCTGAAGCGCAGGCCGAGGAGGAGGAGTAGCAGCAATCTTCCACTCCAGCTTATTAATTAACAAAAGATTCAGACTCTTAGACTTGTACACCCTAATTAGAAAACTCAAGAACCAGATTTATAAGTTATCTATTGTCCAGCTGGTCCTTACTCATAGTTCCTATGTGATTTATCTGACTTTTTATAGTACTCAGTTCAGATAAAATAATTATAGTAGTTGATTTTACAATGAAATTGTTATTCTGCACTTCTGCTCCTGTTCAATAGCAATAAACATGAAAATATATCATCTAAAAAGAAGAGCAGAAAAAATGTTAAATAAATAATAAAGAAACCATACACAATAGACAACTTGTGCATGAAGTAGACTGTATAGTGGTTGCTGCAGTGAATGAAGTACGTTCTTGTAAACAGCCATTGGTGAGAATGCTCTGATGGTGCCACTATAAAAGCTGCTAAGAATTTCAGCTGCCATGCCTAACTTCTTCAGTATTCTCAAGAAGTACAAGCACTGCCGTTACTTCTGCTACTACTGCAAGTGGTGTTGTGTGATCAGGAGAGATCACCAAAGATGCGAGTGCCCAGGAATTTGAAGGCGTTAACCCTCTGCACCTATATGGAGTGGTATGTGTTGCACCCTCATCCTCCTTGGATTAACACTAATTTACTTAGTCTTTTTGGTATTGTCCTGTCACCGTGCACCCAGGTCTGTCACCACTCTCCTATATGCTGTCTCATTACCTCCATTGACTAGTCCAATTACACTAATGACAGTAGTGTTGTACTGGGAGACAACACAATCATGACTAAAGAGAGTGTACAGCATCAGACTAAGTACACAACCTTGGGGCATTCCAACATTCACAGTCACTGTTCTTGATGTGTGATTCATAATTCTGACAGGCGGCTTCTTCTCCATCTGAAAGCTCTGGATCCATTCGGAGATGGTCTTCGACAGCCCAAGTGAATGCGAGTTTCTCAGTCAGTTTGACTGATATTACCGATAACCCCTGAGCTTGAGAGGAAATGGCATCTCTCCGATTTAGAAGATCTTCATTTGGCATGGAAAGTGTTTGTTGCTCTATTTTAAAAAAAGCCCTCCATACAGCATAGGACATCTAACTATGCATCACTGATGGAAGAAAATAAAAACAACCCCAGGTTCCTTTTCAGCGCTGTAGCCAGGCTGACCATGAGTCAGAGCTCTGTTGAGCCAAGCATTCCTATATTTTGCCTTCCTATGAACACTATACAGTATACCATACTGCAAGTTCAGATATTACACTAAAATAAACTTCTATACTGAGAATTAGTGTCTTTGTTATTATTGGTAACAAAGACAAGTTACTAAAGAAAGCTGAAACTTCTTTGGGGAATATTTGACAAAGGGACATCAGGGCATATATGACACCAGCATATATGCAAGGTTATAATGATGGAAATTTGATGAATATCAAGTAATTTTTAAGAAAAGCAAAATCAGAAAAAATAGCTATTCACTAAATTGCATAGCATGTAGCATTTTTGACCATTTTAAAAATGCTGCTATCATCATGTTACTCAAACTTCTCTTTCAACAGTCTTCCTTTCGAGGAAAATACACACACACACAAAACAGGAAATATCTCAGTCTGCGTGACTATTTTTTCACTAAGTACAAATAACTGCCTACTGTGACACTAAGCTGGCAGGAATGTTATTCTGCTGTCATATGAACTGAACTATCACTTTCTTATTTTTTTAATCTTGACTTGATCCTGCAAACTGTCAAGTTAGGTGATACATAATATAATGAAGTTAATCCAGCATGGACATGGATGTGTATCCCTAATGTCTAGAAAATTCAAAAATGTAGTCAAGGCTCCTTTTACATGTGGTTTGTATGGTCTCAGATATCTGCAAAAGTGACTTACTTGGTTGTTTTTAAAAATTATGACTGTGAGACTGTGAGAAACAAGACCATTCACTGCTATGTGTGACATTTAGCCTTTACATACAGGAACTTCCATTCATCTCCCTTTATTCCTCTTTGGCTACAGTAAGGCTCTGCTTGCAGACTGTCTCTTTGTGGGTTTTAGTCAGCCACTTAATCAAGAAGCCAGCAACAATGAAGAAGACGGAAAGATGAGGAAAAAACAGGCTTATGTGTTCTCTTGGCTAGAATTTGTCTTCCTAAATTTTGGCCCAAACACCCTGCATGAAGCCACACTTGGCAATAGATTTCCCAGGCTGTCAACAATGGACAATGGAAGAGACCAGAGTGGGTGAGGGAGCAGGCCTTTGCTTTTCAGAGGCAAGAAAGGCCAAGCTAAAAGTAAAGGAAGGCAACACTGTGGGAGGGTCATGTGAGTGAACAGCTAAAGGGAGTTGTGCCAGGGAGGGTGTATAGGAGGGGAACAGTGGGACTGCTGTGTCTGATAACAGCTTTTTCAGAGACATAAAAACGCATGCAAAGTCACAGTGACATGCAAACAAGGACAAAGACACTCACATGCATTGCACAGGGCTGTGACTCTGTCAGATTCTCACGGCATCATTATTGTGGCCAAAATGATTTACAAATACTGTACTACCACAATATCTGTGGCACCATTTTTGAGACTGCTATCAGTGAAATTTATCTGTAGATTTTACGGCATGTCTTGTCCCATACTGGCAAATGGATCACAGGGGGGGACTAAAGTGCGTCTCTGAACATATCTGTACAAAAGTTTGGCTTATATTTATTAACACATCACATCAGTTCCACTAGCTAAGCTGGCACAAAATAGATATTTTATTAGCCAAATGCTCAAAAAATAACTGATTATCTGCAGAGGAATGGTTTGACAGTGGACTCATCTCTGTGCCTGTCCTGCTAGACTTCAGTACAGCATTCGACACGGTTGACTATAATAGTTTATTACAGAGTTTGCAGAGCAGGTATTAAAGTTACTGTGCTGCAGTGGTTTGGATCATATCTAATAGATTTCAATTTGTTCACGTAAATGAGGAATTTACTACAAATATTAGAAGCATGGTGCCTAACCAGATACTTACACTGGCTGACACTACCATGGCCTCCAGTAACGTGGTCGGACTGCTTTCTTGCATTCACACAATATCTCTAAAAACATCCCGTCAATGTGATGCTGACAATAAACGGTTGATGCATTTTTAATTCTAGGCTGGAAGACTGTAATTCCCCTTAGCAGCACCCCAAGAACACTTGCTTTCAATGATGAAAAGACGGAAGCTTCAGTGGTTTGGGCACGCTACAAGACATGACTCCTTGTCCAAAACATTCCTCTAGGGAACAGTCAAAGCAAGAAGACGACAAGGCCCACCACAGACATGCTGGACACACAATGTCAAGGCTTGGACAGGTCAGGGTACAAACAGCCTGCTGTGTGAGGTCAAGGAAGGGCCAAAGTGCAGAAAGACACCAATGACAGCATCTGGCATGACACAGACAGATATGTCAGCATTTAACACACACATTCCAAGACCACAAAAGCTGTGAACGCATACACCTGCTTTTTGGTTTTTGAGCAGCATTTTTCCTTCTCCCTGTTACATGGATATAATGCTGTATCACAGATGTAAACAATATAATGTATTGAGTATTGTATCACTTGATTGCTGTATTGTGGTAACTTCTATTAGAAGTACTATCATTACTACATCTAGAAGCAATCAGTAGTGTATCACAATAGAATTGCATTGAGTCATGCTGTGATTCCCATACCCATGCAAAAGCCTACAAAAAGACAATATCACAAATCATCATGTTATTTAACACATTTATCATCAACATATCTAAATATTACTTTTTCAATATCACACTATAACACTACAGCTCTAAAACCCATGCATACAGCATCAGAGGCTAAAGCAGATGCTAGAAAATAACACTGCAGCAAGTTCCTGTTTTTTTTTCTTTGTTTGCTTTTTCATTTGACTTTATATCTTTAATTTGTGGCTTCATTAAGGAAACCCCAACTTCACATTCTAAGATAGCAGCAACGAGCAGTAAAGTGGTAAAACTGTGGTACTAACATGGTTGTGTGTTTGTGACTCGCAAAAGCCCCACACAGAGCACCGAACAGGGTCTGCTCCCGAACCTGCTGCAGCAGTGTTTTTAAAATGCAGGGAGAAAAAATATATCAGGTGTTGCACTGTACTACAAAAACAGCTAGGGGTCCTACCCCGCTCTGGAAGAAGACAAAGCGTATTTTCCAACTGTAGCAACATGGTCAACTCAGATACGATATCACTCCCAGCTCTGAGATCATATTTCCAAGTTACAAGCAAAGCTGCATAAAACACTATCTTACTTCAAATGTTATCCCTTCCCCTCAAACTCAGTCCAGTAATTGTATTAACTTCACGCTATCAAAGATTACTATTTGTACAGTTATCAAGATTTATGTGAGTGTAAGTACATACCAGTCATAAAGAATGAGATGCAATTAATCAGCATGTCACCATATGTGACCTTTTGACACTACTTGTTGTGTCCATGTTGCAGGGCTTTGTCTCAAAAACACCTTTGCTTTTACTGCTCTGCAGTTTGCTTGTCAGTCAATATAAACACGGGAGTGTCATTCACTTTGATATCTACATTAGTATGATGTCAACAGTAACATCGTGTCCTTGACTCAAGGCCCTGGTTTGAACTGCTGCAAATGTCCACTATGATATTTGATACACAAGTATGAAGCCTAGACAAAGAAGCCTGATGATTTTTATCATTTCAACTTTTTGTCCCCTCTACTATCATGTATTATTTTCCCCTCATATCTTTGGTTTATAATTGCATATGAAAAATTATTGACATTCCCAGCTGTACAGGTGCAACTGAGTTATTTCCTATATCTATTTATATATTCTCAGAATATGAAACTATGGCGATAAAGTGAAAAACGCACATGTAAATTTTTTCAAATGGCTTAATTTTCCTGAATCTGTCCAAAAAAACCTTGCAAATCTCATATCTGAAAATCTTAAACCAGCTATTGAGTGCAGTCTATAGGGTGGTGAACATGTTAAAAAGCAAGGCAGCATTTTCTTTGATGATGAGCATGTTGGTATGCTCACTGCATCATTTCTGGTGTGGCCTTGTACTTCTGAATCATCTAAGATGTAATTCTGTGGAACCTGTGATACAGCTGAAGATGATCCACAGTCTTTGTCATGTGTACCCACCTACAGTAGTTTTAGCTGTTAGCGCAGGCTGAATTTTACAACTGCTTCAGATGCTTGGCCAGTGACTCACCACCTCTCACAGAACACGTTCAAGTATGAGTAAGCTCCCTGTCAGTGCTGTGATCCAGCATGTGCTCTGGATGTGCGCTGTAAAAGGCATCTGTGCTGCTTCAAGTACAGGCTTGGGTGAAGGCAGATTAATTACATACTACTGTGAATTTACTGCAAAGCCAGGCGGCCCACATAAGTGTGCGCGTCATGTAGTGTTGTATAACAAGCAGGCTTGCTCACGTAAGGACTGCGACGAGGAGTGGGGGGCAGCGTTTTGCATATTTTATAGATCTGTTTTGAATCTGTTGCCCGCAGGTCACAGAGGC
Organism: Apistogramma diplotaenia; assembly: GCA_015052665.1. Lineage (NCBI taxonomy): Eukaryota > Metazoa > Chordata > Actinopteri > Cichliformes > Cichlidae > Apistogramma > Apistogramma diplotaenia. The sequence continues at coordinate 31,589 of VOQJ01021024.1, read as the reverse complement.
CCAGACAGCGTGTTCACTAGTTGATCTCTAGCGGGATGAGCTGATGTTAAAGGTTTAACTTACCCCTTTGTTGTCATCAGTGCGTCCCTCGCTTTTCTTCGCGGCAGCTTGTGTGGATGACGATCTGGTCTGCATGGTCCCGGTGGAGTAGTGTCGACTGGAAAGGTCCCGCTTACCTGTAAATAAAACATTACCCACCGGGTCTCCCCCGCTGTCCCGGCGCCTTTTTGTGAAAAACAACGGTTCCCTGATGATATCGCATTCAGCGCCTTCACGGTGCACGCTATTGGACAGATTCGCAGCTATAGCGGCAATCCGGTCCAGATGCACCCAGCCTGTTCTGGCTACAAAACTAGACGTCGCGTCCCAGTTCTGGATGAGTTCCGGGTGCTGTTTACCCAGGTGCACAGGGGCCGGATCAACACGTCTCACGGATGCGCAGAAACACCGGTACCGCTGGAACGAGTGTCCCGTACGTAGTGTCAGAGTAACACGCTTCAGTCTGTTTGCTTTGACTCGCACCAAAAACGAGCCCGGTGACTTGGAAGCCAGATCCAGAGCCGCTGCTGTACGACACAAAAACATTATCGACGGCGTTCACAAGAGCCTAGTGTCTCCAATTTTTTTTTTTTAATTAAAAAAGGGGGAAATCTAATAAAGTGTCTCAATCAATCGTGTCGGGCAACTAATTACGGTCTTAACTAGCTGTAAACATGCTGCCCTGTGCCCTCGGGCGTCCCTCCGGTCCTCTTGTTGACCGATTATCAGCAACAGCCAATGAGGGCTGACGCGCAACCGCAGATAGTAAAGACTGAAGTGAAGGGAGGGGGTACTTAAAGGTATAACCGTGCTGATTCATGTAATTGAGTTATAAAACTTCAAAGGCTGAGAAGTGTGTTTTAAATTCAGGTAATACTTCCAAGTATTTTTACAGTTATATTTTTATGCAGGTCTCGATACTGCTTATAAATACATTGGCTTAAAAATGTTTTTAAATGAAATGGGTCTGCTGTTATTTTTGCTCCCTGGACCAGCATGAACACAAATAGCAGAGGAAAAAAAGAGTAGGAACTAAATATTAGTCTAACTGATGGCTGCATAAACTTGAGGCGACTGTTTGTTGTGATTTGGCGCTGTATAAATCAAGCTGAATTGAATTAAATCTATTTATTTATTTACTACAAACCTTTAATTTGAATAGCCAAAAAAAATTAACTCAAGGTGAAAGACATCAACAAGATGTTAGACATTTTATTGCAGCCCATTAAATAAAAAAGATTAGCTCTACGTGATATGAATACAACTGTGGTAACGTTATATTAATTTAATTTATTCTATGAAGTTTTTCACCTATTTTCATTCTCTATGTGTTTATACCCCACTTTAATGAGTTATTAATTTTTGAATATCCTGCACAGCATGCCTTTGTCCTGTCTCCCTCCCTCACCCCCAACCAGTCATGGCAAAACCCTCAGCCTGGTTCTGCCAGAGGTTTCTTCCTGTTAAAAAGGAGTTTTTCCTTCCCACTGTTGACAAGTGTTTGCTCATAGGGGTGATTTTGTTGGTTTTCTCAAAATTATTGTGGGGTCTTTACAATATCAAGTGTGTTATATAAATAAAACTTAATTGAATTGAATTATTACAGCTCTACCATAAATTCTGCTGTTACAAAATTTATATACTTCAGTTTTTCTTGGAAATTCAATAACGTCCTTGGTGGAAATGTGCTCTTTTAGCATGTGTTAGATATGAATGGGCCAGAGTGCTAGAGTACCTCAGTGCTAAAACAAAACACCTCTGTAATATTTTTATTTTGTTGCAACACTAGTAATGGTAAGTGCAGCCATTGGGAAGGGGCTCAGAGTAGAGTTGCTGTTCCTCCACATTGAAGGGAGCAAATTGAGGTGGTTCGGGCATCTGACTAGAATGCCTCCTGAAGTGTTCCAGGCATGTCCTACTGGGAGGAGGCCCTCAATATATGTGACATGCTGCATTTAAATCGGCCTTTAAACATATTCTTTATTTGGTTTTCTTCTTCTGTGTTTTACATTTGTTTTTATGTAAATTAGCAAAACGGTGCAAAAACAGATGTCAATGTGAATTTAACCTAAATGAGGAAGTGTTGAAAACCACAAGATCAAAAACTCTACAGACTCTTTAGTTTTAAATGTATAGCACACTTCCTTAAATATTCCAGTGCTTTTGGAGAATGCTGATGCATGTCTACACTGAATGTTTAAACATGTGATACTATACTGGTAAAGAGATTGACTTATGCTGCTGACATTAGCAACATTTTCAAAAAGAGGTAAACTGCATAGTTTCACAATCATACTCTTAAAGTCAAAGGAAGGGAGTATGAGATAGCAGGAAGGATAAAGAGTGTGTGATGCTGACAGGAAGCCTTAAAATTACACTGCACCCTTTCTATCAGCACATGGACTGAGTTTAAAATAGTAATTACATTTAAAATAATTTATCATTTTAGTAGGTATGAAAGAACAAGACAGTAGTGAATATATTTGCATGGTCTACCTTTCTGCTGCCTCCCACAGACAGAAATATTGTAAAAATAATAAAAAGTTCCCTTCAGTTAGATCATTTAAATTATAAACAACCTATAAAACTGTTCTTTGGCTGAACTGCTCATGCAGTTTATTTAATTTAGGCCAGACTATATGGTGTGGGATCACACATACATAAGATGCCGTTTACTATTTGAGGTAAGATGAAAAAGGTTGGCTTGCACTGTACTGTAAGGTAGACTTTCACTTTTAAATAAATTTAGGTGCCTGTTCAGTTGGTGGTTTTCTACTCTGGAAGTGTGTGGTTTTGTTCAGCTTTCTAACTCAATCATCTTGTTTAAAGTCACAATGCAACAACTGTGACCTCATTTCAAATACAACACATGGTTTAAGCTGTTAAATGTACTCGCATACAAACGGCACTGTAGTGTTTGTAGAGCATGTTTTCTATTTTGTTTATTCTGTTTTAATAAGACTGTACGGTTAGTTTTGCACATATGCTCTGGGTTTTTTTAAACACCCCAATGTTCCTGCTTTGAATGAGTCAGAAAGTCACCTGTGGTCCAAACACAGTCAGGCTGATGCAACTACTGCTTTAATACTATCTGAATGGGTGTGTTGCCAAAATACTGCCTACACAATTTTGTAATCACTCGACTACAGATGCATCACACTGCTTTCCTTGACAGTGCCGAGTGAAGCCAAAGCAAACACAGTTTTACTCTTCATTACATATCTGTCTTTCAACTGTTTCAAATGAGTTTAAAAAATGACACAAATTCAATTGGACTGAAAGTGTTGCGTGCTCTGGACATTTTGGACAACATGACTGAGGGTATGACAATATCAAAGGTTGGACATATCCAGAAGCCCATGTGGATATTTCCTGCTAAGGGAAGGAAGTATTTCTGCTATGTCAACACATTTTGGAAACCAGTAAATCAGGTTTACTAAAACAATGCATAAGGGTTTGGGCAGTGCAGCATTTCCTCAAGTTACTATTTAAATCACATGACACTTTTCTGACCAATTGTGGGGAAAAACTAAGGCCTACAAAGGTTTTCAAAACAATCACTATAAACAGATATCTGCATATGAAACTTCAGAATCTGAAGGCAGGGGACAAAAATTTGGGTACCGGAAAACTTCTGGTTTCCATTTGTTGTTGGTGTTTTATGAATCAGTCAGATTAGCATGCATGTAAAGTCTGTGTAGAGGGCATAAGAATGATTGCATCAGCCAAAATGCAATCTCATAACCATGACAAAACTGATGATAGTTTAGCTTTTTAAAATGTGCCTACGTTTACAAGGAACAGGAAATCTTGAGTTAGCATCCTGGTTACAAAACAATGATACACAGGGACAGGCTGGAGGACATTCATTCACTGGCTTGGTGAAGTTGTACTGTGGAGACTTTGACGATTGAGCTAAATGCTAATATTAGCATAAAAAATAAAAAATGTAAATTAGATATTATTCCCATGAATTGAAAATGATATGATGCATTCTTAAGGTGTTAGAGGTGCATAAAAGCTAAAAACAAGTACTTTTAGCCCATTTCTAGAGGTTGCCAGCCAGCATCACAATATCTTCAGGAGCCTGAGATGCCTGAGATGTACAGTACTTGTGTGCCAAGTGGTTCTGGAGCTCCTTGGCCCATTTCATTAAAAACTCTGGGTTTGTTTACCTTAAAATGTCAGAAACTGTTACAGAAAGAGAGCTAACTTTAACTCTAAGTCAGTCACCAGGGTAACAGACCTGTGAACCTCACCTGCTCCCTGGCGGGTTTTATTCAACAAACTTTGAGTATCTCTCTGACTCCGCCCCTCCTGCTGCACCTGAACCACCTGTCTGACACTGATTAATTTCCTCATTCATAAAGTTGCTGTCAGAGTGCCAGAAGAATGAATTCATTTTCAGATGTTTATCTTCCTACAAGCACTAAAATCCCAGTTACTGCAGACATTTTTTGTATGTAACATGAAGCTTTTACAGTTGGTTACTCATCAGTGAGGATGGAGACAGCAATGATGTCACAGTCAGTCAGGTCCTCTGAAACATTTACTCTACTTACTGTAAGCATTAGTTTACAGCACACTGATCTATATGAAGCTTTAGATGCAGAACACACTGATCAATGATTTGTCTTCATCATCCAGACATGATCTGCATTCTTTAATTTAAATGTCTTATCCTCCCAAAACTGTACTGAAATGTTTAAAATCCATAAAGCTGAGACGTTTCTTATTGCAGGTTTGCCTCTATTGGTAAAAAATTTACCAATAGAGGCAAAATTTTACAAAATTACCTACACTATGACTGACATCTGACCTTTAACAGTAACTCAGTGAAACATTTCTGCTGTTGCTGTCAGAGAGCCATCATCTCAGCCGTCAACAGTTAAGCTGATCTTAGATCAGATTAGAAACGGTCAAACTGGAAAACATTAAAGCAATTTTCTATCTAAATCTCATTTTATCCTGTAATGGCAGAAAAAAATAAAATTCTCCATCAAACAAATTAACAATGTGCAGGCCCTATTCCAATTGTATATTAATTTTTTTACTGAATAATTATTTAAACAATTATATGGTCAT
>VOQJ01021024.1:0-14595 GCA_015052665.1 Apistogramma diplotaenia | reverse complement strand
AAGGGGGGGGGCCCCTTTCCCCCCCCCTTTTTTCCACCCTTTTAAGGGTCCCCCCCCCCCCCCCCAGATTGGCGCCACAGTAGGCAGCCTGTTACCGCAGCTCTATTCTATTCTATTCATAGAAGGTCCTTAACCCATCAGCAGGACCAGTATCTGCTTCTCTGTACGAAGAAGAACAGGATAAGCACTGCCAGAGCCCTACAAAATGACCTCCAGCAGGCCACTAGTATGAATGTCTCTAATCAAACAATGAGAAACAGACTTCATCAGGGTGGCCTGAGGACCCGACATTCTCCAGTTAGCCCTGTGCTTATTGCCCGGAACCATGGAGCCTGATTCCTTGGACCCACTGTCAGACCCTACACTGGTGCAATGTGTCCTGGGTTTGTCCTCGTGCACAACAATGCCCAACATAAATCCAATGGAATACATCTGGGACATTATGTTTCGGTTCATCTGATGCTGCCAGGTCATATCTCTGACTGTCCAGGAGCTCTGGTCCGGACCTGGGAGGAGATCCCCCAGGCCACCATCCATCGTCTCATTAGGAGCCATCGTCTCATTAGGAGCATGCCCCAGCCTTGTCAGGCATGCATATAAGCACGTGGGGGGCCATACAAATTATTGAGTACCATTCTGAGTTGCTGCAATAACATTTCAGTAAAATGGAAAAGAAAAGAAAAACATTCAGATTATGCACACTTTATCGGGTCTATGGCACAGAGAACGTGTCATCACCCTCTTAAAAGTCTTTTTATTATTTTAAGTTTTTCAGAAAAGACAAAAACTGAACCAAACATTGAAAATATGATGATTTAGGCAAAAATAAAACTTAAAAATGACTTGGGCCATTATTTTAAGAGGGTGACAATATGACACTTATTACTTTTCTTTCCTTCTTACATTGTATTTCTTTACAGTTTTTCTTGCACAAATTAAATATGAAATGTTTCACGCCTACAAAAATATTTCTCTTCTCAAACTGTCTGCAGTCACAAGACATACAAACTGTGCCTGCAGATCAAAACAGGATAACAAAAAATGTATTTCACTGGAAAACAAAAGATTAACCTTACATAACTTCCTGCCAGTTCAGGGTCTCTTCCTCTCATCTGTGCCAAGGATTTTAATAAGGCATGCTCTAGTTTGCTTCATCATGCTGGAATAAAGATTACCAGAATGCAAAAAGCAAAGGGACAAGCAGCTCAATCACACAATCTGTATTAAGACTTTAAAGCTTAACAGGGTTATTTTAGGATACTACCATCCCCTAGCTACTTTCATCCAGTGATCCGTCACTCTGTTTCCCATGTGTAGCTAAATCCCTAATACATAATAAAGACTTCATTAAAGCATCTGACATTATACGTCCTACTCAGTAAATTATGTGCTAATGATTTTTTTTTGTACGTTGCTTGACTTTTATTGCATCACTGCACTGAATTTCTACACAAAACAAACATAGGAACTCATTTATTAGGTTTACTGCCCCATTAATACACAAACTGCTCACATACATATGTGTTACTGTATAGTAACACGTACAAATATGAGGACCTTTCTTAGTTTTCAGTGTTATGCACACTTCAACTCTCTTTAATCACACTTGTAATTTGAGTATTATGCATCAAATTTAGTTTTAGGGGTTATCAAGTTTTAGCCATGACATATAAAGCACATAAAAAGGCAACAGGGTGCACAAACAGAATATGCTGGTGGTGGTGATGAGCTAAACTTATGTCCTAAAATCTGATCTTGTATTAGTTCTTTTGATCTGTGATGAAATGCTGCTTTTATGATTTTCATTATGTAGTCCTGCTTCCCTCAAATGCACATTTATCATGAGTGCAGGTTTATTCTAATCGAATCGTTGTTTAAATAATGACTGCAGGTATACTGACCAGACCACTCAGACCATTTAAAATCATACAGCTGATTTGCCTTTAAAAAAGATTATGAGGCTCTAAATGCCTGATTAGCCTTGAAGGTTTTACAGCCTAATGAGACAATGTTGCAGAACACACAATCTTTAAAAGGTGAATCTGTAATAAAGACAATCTACTGAATATTTACACACCATTTGCTTTTTTTGTTCCCCTTTGTTCAGACCTGTGATGCCTCATAATGAGGTGAAAGGTTTGTGTGTTTTTCTCTGCAGCACGTCACCTGGAACCTGGTGAGTAGGAGGGTTCGCTTATTTTTAGCTCTCTAATGTCTCGTTTCGTTTTCATCTGCCTACTTTTTAAATGCTTTTTCTTCATTTCCCGTCATCTTATTTTACTATGGTAAGTGCTCATATTAAAGCACAATCAAAGTTTCCAATAATGAGGTCAGCGTACTGTATGTCCAAATAATCCATTTGAGCCAAAAGCTCAGGCGTCATGCAGACTGCTCCAAATGATCCGATTCAGACTCAGATTCAGTTTTTTTTTCTGCTCTTGGCTGCGATGCTCATGAAAATGCATATCCCTGGTATGGTAATCACAGGCACAGGCCTGGCTATGAGCAAAGACGCCCTCAGAGGTGTACTACAAAGCGAGTTTTCCAGTGTCATGAAAGTGGTTCTCTTTATACTTGGTGACTGATGCTGAACAGATAACCTGCTCAGAAGCTGGTTTTGTTGAGAGTTTTGGTTTAAAATGACCTGGAAGAGCTACGTTTTAAGCTGCTATTTAATCAAATTTAAAGTATAATTTAAATAATATTGAGATTACATATGCAAACTTACTAAAAACATGAATGAAGCCCTGCAGTGCCAACTGATTTTACATGTTTAAGTTGATAATGCCAAAAATGTACAAACGTTTTTAAGCTCAGTCCTAACCTACTAGTCTTTCACATCATCCAAATTGCTGCTGTAGCTTTAAATGTATTAAAAGTTTCAGAGCTCTAATATGCAGCTCATGTAAGAAATAAACAGCAGCACCAGCAGTGCACCAAGAAATAAAATATATTGTGTTCATGATTTTCTGCCGCATTGCTCTCATCTTCTTTGCAGCAGCAGGGTTACATTTTACTATTTTTTTTATATTCGTTATAAATCTCCATCACCTGTTCATCTGATGGTATCTGTTTGGGGTAGGCAGTGCTCAACTGATTCATTTTGTTCAGAAGAGTGAAATGGCGTGTTAAATGCCCACTTTTATGTGAGTCTGCACAGATTCTGAAGAAGGCAGCGACTTGGGTTAAAAGAGAAAGTTGATAACCACCATTGTCAAGTCAGCTAACGCGATGAAAGCCTGGCATGCTGCTTCGTAGTACACTCATTTGCTCATCTCCTGTGCAGACCTTCTGTTTATGAGGGACAAACAGCTGAACAGAAGAAAGTGTGCCAGATCTTTTTTTTCCAGACAGTGAAACTCAGGGGCTGCACCCAAGGCCCACTATAGGATGAAATAATTATTTTATAACTGTGTATCATGCAAAATAACTCTTGTAAAATCCAAGGCTAAAAATATGGAGCCCATTTTAACGAGCTCGCACAAAAAATGGCTTCAGCACAGGAAACAATATTAAAATGATATCCTCTTCTTTATTGCTCCAGGATTTGTTTGCTTGGCTAGCCTGATTTAAACTCCACCTTTAGAAACTTCAGGATGATTCACTGAGGAAGAACCTTCCGGGGCAAAACACTGACTGCATGACTGCAGTTAGTGTTTTGATTGTGGCAATCTTAATATCTGCTTTGCTGCAGCAGCTGTGGTCCAGAATATGTCACAATGTAGATTTTAACCTCTAGCAACAACTTCTACCCCAATCTGTGTCAAATTAATCTGTCAGTAGCTACCCACAGTAACAAAACACTTCTTGTAGTTACTTTAAAGCCATAATCAATTCTGTCCTAAACATGACTGGCTTAATAAATAAATATTAAAATTTTGGAGCAGCTACAGAAAGGCAGTTGCATTAACTGCCTATTAAAACATATACAGAGCTTTGCCTTGCCAAAGTGTTGAACCCTGAGCACATAAATTGGCCACTTGGCAACATTTTCATTAATTTGAGTGTATTTACTACTTTAACACATTTTGTTCCACATAAACTGAATTAAATGTTTGAAATAATGAAGCCAGTTGAGCTTCAGATGAGCTACAAGAATAAAATCAAAGCAGACAAACTTACCAGAGTAGCTCCCTGAGAGTCCTGCTGGTTGACCTCCTCTCCTTGACTCAGCAGTTCCTGAATGTCTCCTATCATCTTCCTCTCTGTTGACGCTCGTGTCTCGTTGATCATTTCCTGGGTGATGCCTGTCAGTCAAGCATGCAGGCAGAGCAGCCAGTGTCAATCACAGGGGAGACAGTTTGGTCCAGTTTAATATACAAGTGCAGCCTGCTGACATGGACAGATTTTGACTGGAGGGGAAAAAAAACAACGTGGGTATGATACCGCTGAGACCTGTAAATAAATGTAAAAGTTTGTAAAATTTCTTTAAATGGATAAGCAGTAACATCTTTTTTGGGGTTTTTTTTTACATTAAATGGGATGTTTTCTGACATTGTCTGACAATCAGTGCAAAGCTGCGTATATTTGAATGTGACTATCTGAGAGAAATAAAAGGGGCCATTTACTTCAGGTAGCAGAGAAGTTCACTCTCATGCTGGCTCTCCTACTACGCCTTGGCAGAGAGGTTTGTTTGAAAAGACAGTTTGACCCAGTTCAAGCTCAAGTGTTTATGGATGTCACTGCCATTCTAAATTCCTCCTTTAATCCATCTTCCTGCTGCCAGGTAGGACTAAATACTGAGACCGCCACACTTCAGCAAAGAATTTATCCTCCCGTGGCTCCGTAACATAAAGTGTTAATTAAAAGAAGTGTCACTCAGGACTGTGACTCTTACCTTCTTGCACTGCACTCACAGAATGTGTGACTTAACCCCAGAATGTCGTGCATGAGGTCAAAATACCTGCATCAGGTCAGCTCATGTCGTTGATATATAACTAAAGTAAACACCCTGTGCTAAAAAAAAAAGAGAAATAATTTTTAATAGTGGAGTAACTTAATGCTTATTCTTCATCAAAATGTTGTTTATGGAGGATGCTCCCAGGAACCGGTCACTTTTATTTGAAATAAATTATAGAAGTCGAGTCATATTTGACTGTGCGTATTTATCATTTTTTGCCCTGCAGCCTCTCTCAGCCATGAATTGGGCATGTAAAGCAGCCAGTCGTCCAGCTGACACAACTCCTGTTGAAATGTCACACTCTTGTTTTTAGCAGGTGCCACCACATGTGAGGGTTAGCAATTGTGATGAAGGCACTTAAAAGGGTGAATCGAATATGCAATCAGTCAGCTGGGGTTTTTTTTTTTAAAAGCTCATGAGTCGAAGAAAAGACAGGACCCCTTTATGCGATTTAATTCATGCCTCCAGCAACTATTTTCTTCTGTGTTTTCTGTTTTTCCTGTCAGAAAACAGGTACTCGTGTCACATATTCTACTTCTTTCATATTTTGATTTTGCTGCAGTGATGCACCGCAGCCTAAAAAAAGAAAAAACACCCGCAAGGATTACAAGATGTAAAAATCTGACAAATATTCATCATCAAACAAAGGAATTTTCCTTGTTTTTAGCTTTTTCCATCAATGTGGTTACATCAGTTCCAGGTGCTGCAAATATGATGTTGAGGTATAAAGTAAGATTTAGTGCAATGAAAAAGGGAAAGGAAACAATGGCAGAAGAGTGTCACAGGTTAAACACAAGATACAGTCAAATATGCACCGGTTGTTCATTAGTGTGAATGTGCAGCATACACGAGGTCATAATGTGACTCAGGTATGCACAGGCAGTTATATTCTCACACATAAGGTAACAGACTGTCCTTAACTCTTAATAAAGGCCAACCATGTTATTATACTGGATACCTGGTGTAGCAGAAATGTGGCCAGTTCCTGCAATGGTGCTATTCTAAAAAATGCTCAGCGTTGTGATGACTGCATAGCTGGCTAAAACACTGCACTTAACAGCACTTGTATCTATTTTGACTTTCATGTGCATTTATTCTCAAGCTGGTGAAGAAATATTTTAGCTTTTAAAATGTTCATCACAGTTCCCTGCATGCTTTGTTTTGCCTGGCAAACAGAAGCAGGGGTTAAAGTGGGAACAAAACATAATTCATTGAAACATGATGAGTAGAGCCAATATCTGATTTAAAAACTCTAAAATGAATGAGGATGTTACATGAATGAAGACAAGCCCGCCTATAAAATTTCACTTGCTGAGCAGTGTTTATCTTTGAAAATAATCTCTCATCTTCTTCTCCTGTCCTCTCCTTCTTACATTTTTCTCCATTTAGTAGTGTTTCGTATTATTAATCGTATTATTATTTTCCTTTTCCATGGAAATACAGCAGCTGCACATTTGGTGTTATTTTCTGAGCTGTTTGAAAAGTTGCATTTGAAATTACCCGGCACTTAAAACGAGTTACTGTTTAGGCTCGCTCCTCTTCTGCGACCACACCTTTATGTATACATCATGAATGCATTACGGGCAGGAGACAGAAAAAGGGATGTGTTGAAGGTGTAAGCAGGCTGCGGGATGTCATTATTTTCTCATTACTGAACAAGCATCTCCAAGCTCTCACTGGAAGCAACAGCAGGCTGCAGCACATTCAATAGTAATAATGCATTAAGCTGCCTATCAGATTTAATTACTCGTTAACTGAAGATGTCGAACCTTTACAGTGATAAAGAAGAGATAGCAGGGACTAGTCTGTGGGCAGACTTTTTTTGAGTATAGCTCTGCTATTATGTGGTATTTTTATGCTTTATCAGGAAGATTAAACCTAATTTTAAATAGATAGACTGTTCCTATACTGTCTGCAGACAGAAACATTAGATAAGGTTTCTTTCCACGAGGCAAAGTGACACCAGTTAAGCAACTGAGCAAAACTTAAATATTTAAACATGTTGAATTTGTAGGGATATAAAGCATAGAAAAGCAGAAAACAACAATCTTAGCAAGTTACTCAAATGTTTAATGATGCGGTCGAATGGAGGGGTAAACTCACAAACACACTCGAATATCCGTGGCCATGTAAAGTCCACGGGTTCAAACCAAACTCCTCCCACCGCCCACCCGAGCCGTGTTGACCTGTCGGTACTCGTCAGCTGCTTTCGGAGTCCCACAGACTAACCAAGACTGATCGGACTCTTTCTTCAGCTTGATGGCATGACCCCCGGGTGACCAACATCTGGTTTGGGGATTACCACCACGACAGGCACCAACCACCAGCCACAGCGATGGAGGTGTGGAACACGGTCCATTCTGACTCAGTGTCCTCCATTGAAATGGTATTGAAGTTTTGCTGAGATGGGAGTTCAAGTTCTTACAGACTGGGGCTTCCAAGGGTAACCGATTATTATTCAGCACATATTTTACTGGAAGCATGATCATTTCTGGGCTCTGTGTAGACAGAAAAGGTAAGAAAATGCCATTTTGCTGTCTACACACTCTTAAAACAACCTGAGGAACTGTTGCTGCTGCTGCTGTACTGGAATTGTGAGGCTTTTTTCCTTTCAAGCAGGGATTCAGAACAGGCCATGATATTCAAAATAGGAAAAAAATGTTCAAAATATGTAAAATGCATTACTGCCATCGCTTTATTGCAGGTTTAGATTTTACCAGGCCTTATAAAAGAAGACATTTAAAAAAAAACTGCATTAGCTGTGTCAGGCCCCACTCTATTTTACCCCTCCAGTTTGAGGTAGACAGATCCCCTCCGAATCACCGCAGCTCATCACAGATGAACTGGGCTTTACAGGGAAGGATCAAGGAAGCACTGAATAAGTCGATGCTGCACATCAAGTGTGTTCGCGTGTGTGTGCGTTGGAGAGAGACTGGCTGTGTGTGCCCATCCCTGCAGCGTCTCAGGGGAGAGAAGTCTTATCCACCAGTACAGTGGTGAGAACATTACGGAAGCAATTAGCAGCACCGCGCTCCTTTTGATCAGCTTAATAATCATTCTTCTCACCTACTGTACCCCTATCTGCATTCTGCAGCTCGAGAGATCCTATTGTAAACTGAGAACCTCATTTTCGAGTGTCTGTTTTCGCTCTCAGAGTCCCAGCTCTCTGTCCCTGTGCATTTCCAATAATACACAATGTGACATCAGTTGCCTGGTTTGTACTGTTAAAAAAAATCTAAATGATTAACCTTATACTTGTTTGCGCGTGCCATAACTAGGCTTTTCTGTCCTTTAATTATCCAGGGAAATATAAATGAGCACTCCTGATGCTCTCGTTCAACACCCTGAATCTATAGTCTCCTCCTGTTTACCCCCAAGCAGCTCCATCATGCATTTGGTATTTGGTGTTATGCTGAAGGGCACCTTAACCAACTTAGGAAAGATTCACTTTTTCCTTTCCTTTTTATTTTTGTCTTTGCTACTTCTTCTGAAGCACACCTTAGATCAACACCAACCAAGAGACTCACACAAGCAACCAAGCAGGCGTGAACACATGAATAAGCAACTAGTTTGGAGAGGCAGCATGGTGTCCTGAAACACTCCTAACAGCTAATGTGGAACTAATTTCTGTGTTTACTCTATATGGGATTCACATAGAAGCATGTGGAATAATTTATCTACCAGTGATGTTTTTTCATCTTCTTTCTTAAAAGTTGTTTGTTGAACCTCTAAAGCAGAGGTAAGAAGACATAAAGTGTGTCAAGAAGATTAAACGTGAGAAGATCCAGGATATTGTACACACATTTAATGCTGGCAGTCGCTACTTGAAATTGCTTGAGCCGTTTCTACACACGGGCTAGCTCGGCTCGAGCGCTCTCGACTCTTGACGACTCGCGCCGATCACTTGCGTTTACATTGCAATGCAGTACGATCTCAACGTGGGAGGAGTTGATTTTGCTACGCGAGCAGGAGTCACATGACGTAATACACTCACATACTTGCACTGTGTGCCCTTCTTGTTATTTAATAAAACATTTGCAGCGACTCAGCCGGTGTGCCCTCACTTTTTAATTTTCACAGTTCGACAGAAGTGTCCGTTCTGAGTTTGGCACAGACACTGCTCATGCACAGTAACACATATTGAAGACATTTTCCTTTGCCAACGCTATAACCTCCCGCAACCGAACCTGAAGCTCCATCAATTACCACTATTTGATACAGTTAAAGACACACGCTACTATTGAAACTGTCTCTGACATTTTGATCAGATACCTATTATACACATCACTTTTAGCCTTGTTTGCGATCTTTTCTGGGGTCTTGCCTTGTGCTGAGTATGTGCTCTGCCTGTTTCTGTATATTCTTTTCTACAAGTTGCAGCATTTCAATTGTGTTGTATTACTATTATTTACATCAATAAATAGCGGGACATATGTACATTTTTGTGGCGAACAGGAAAAGAAACCCGACCGCGAGCAGGGATAGGTTTACGTTCGCCGGTTAGACATGGCCTTCGCCTTGCAGTGATTGCTTTGGTCACCAGCAGCCTAGAGATGGAGACTGTTCGCTTTCATAACAAATGCGCCTTACTGTTGCATTCAACATGTTTCAAAAGGCACTAGCTTAATTTTTTAAGGTGGCCCGTCTACGTTTTGGTTTGCAACTTTGCACCACTTGGGAAATGTTTGCAGACAAACATTGGCCAACATTGCATCTTCTGTTCAAATTATGGTTGTCTGTGGCAACCCGGAAGCAACCAAAGCAATGAGCAGTTTTTTTTTTGCAACCAATTTAAGCTAACGACAGCGGTCAGAGAATACACATTTTTATTTTTCCCTGGCAATGAGGTTGCCGGGGGATTGCTGACCAGCCTTTAAAGTGTATAATACTGGTGTTCCAGCTTCGCTAGCCAGCCATGTTTCTTCTATGGTCCAAAGGTAAAACTCAAACCTCTGTTCAGCCATGACCAAGTCCTTTTAAGAAAACTCTAGCAAACAGAGCACAAAGGAGCAAACTATCATTTGTACACGGCACGTTTTCACATTAGAAACCTCATCAGAAAGAATTAACTGCATTTCCCAAAATCTACTGCTACTTTGAAGCATCCACACTTTGGCAGCCAACTCTGAGTACTACAGTACAGTGAAAAAACCCCCGCTGTGAGTTTTTGTTGCTTTGTTGCCAGCCGTGAGCACACATGCCAGCTCGAGGATGTAACCATTTACCAGAAAACAACAACAAAACACTGAGAACAGCTCGTGTTAAGAGGCTTGATTCTACTCCAGCGTAAATAAATTTGTCTGTCGCCTCAGCTGTCGTTGTGCATCTTTCTTCATATCACACAAACAGACAGAAATGCAAACACAGCACGCGTTTCTCCCTCCCTCATCACTGATGTGCAGTTATGTCACTGCTGATCTCCTTGAACTCTTTCACTCATGCTGCACGAGCTGTGGCATCTGCAGCTGTTTACAGTGACACAGCATGAATATACAGTATCCTAATCTGCACCACACTGACATAGAGAGAGAGAAGTTTGAATACTCTGAGCTCCTCAGAGTGTCAATCATAAAAATTGTGCCTGACACTACGTGCAATCTGAGGTCGTGACTCCGCTGCCATCTTCTTCATCACTCTGCTCTTGTGACAAGCAGTCTTTTAAGACTGTCACAAGCTGCAAAGGTTAAAATAAGCTTTGCAGCTTCCTGCCATCTCGTCTAATCTTGTCTGTCTCTAATCTCTGCTAGATACCTCGTTTAAACAACCACCTATTATAGTGTTCACACTTTAGCTGTAATTTTTATTTTTGGAAATTTTTACGTGTTAAAGTGCAAGAAAGCTGATTAAACTCTGTCTGCTTTACTTAGGACTAAAACTAAACGTACTGCAATCCATAGTAAATGGACTAGTTCTTACATAGCGCTTTTCTACTCGTCTGAGCACTCAAAGCACTTTATACAACATGTTTACATTCACCCATTCACACAACATTCATGCTTGAAGTATCTATCTATCTATCTTCATTCAAGCACTTCCATGTTAAACTAGCCTAGGGTTTATTATCTAACATTCACACACATTCACACACTAACGCTTGCGTCGGAGAGCAACTTGGGGTTCAGTATCTTGCCCGAGAACACTTTGCTCGTAGCAGCCAGGAATCGAACCGCCAACCTTCCGATTGGTAGGTGACCTGCTCTGCCTCCTGAGCTACAGCCACCCACCCAGTACATGAACTGTGCTGTGCTGCGAGGATGATCAGCTAGTGGAGACAATGACTTTTAGACGGGATTTCATGTATTTCATGCATTTCTAGCACAAGTTTTAAAGTAAGTTAAGGCTGCGTACTCTGTCAGTGTAGGAGGCTGAGTTTAGTCAACCAGCTAGCCTCTGCTAGTGAAGTCTGCAGGCGTCAGCTGTCATTTGACCTGGTATACTATATCAACTAGAAATAAACAGTTATAACCAGGGAAATAAACGGGGGCACGTTGAGTTAAAGTGGAGGTGGTTTTTTTTTTCTGGAACTGAATTAGTCTTACAGACACCAGCACATGCACCTTCAAACATTTATTCTCTACCTCTGTTGGCCATTGCTGTCTCAATGATGTCCAGTGTTGGGTCATCCTCACACAGGTCGTAGGGCATGTTTCCGTCAGAATTGACTGCCAGTAGATCTGCACCACTGTGGAAAATGAGCGGATGAATATTTAAACAATAATCCAAGTTAACAAATGCTCTAAATGTACAATACGCAAGACTAACGAGAAGACTGCAAGAGAAAAAACTGTTTAATATATTATATTTCATGGCACCATCTGTGATCCTGGAGGACTCAAAAGTTAAAAAATAACCTAAATAACTTCAATTATCAGGGTAAAATAAGCCCGTCTTTCATGTCCTGAACTAAGACTGAAAACCACTAATCTATACCTCAAAGTCTTGGATAGGGATGGCAAAATAAATCTAAGATACGGAAACTAACTGATGAACCAAATTAACGTCTTTCATCCCGGAACAAGTGAGCCTGCATCATTCAGCCGTTTCTAATTTCACTGTGGATGATGAAGCCATGTGACAGCACAGTCGCTTTGACGAGTCCTGCACGTCAACAGATGGCAGCAGTGTGTTTGTATGTTTCAACTCACCGCATACAGGCTGCAATTCAGGCCGTCATGTTAACAAGAAACAATACTAATGTGTACACACACACACAGAGTATGTTAATCTGCCTGTTTTGCCTCTGTGTGTGTGTGTGCGTAGGTGTGTGTGTGCGTTTCGTTGTTATAGCTTCATTAGGATGCAATTAAAACCCAATAAACTCGGACTAATTAAATCCTAATTAAACATGTCCACAATTTGTGAAATCACGAGTCATCTTTACTTCTTACACATATCTGCATTGTATCAAACACAGCAGCAAGGACGTTTTTCACCTATGGGAATTCGGGTCAGTGTTCCTGAATTATTAACAACATTTGCATATCAAAGATGGGTAATAATTCAATCGGTGCTATTTTTAAACCACTACACATTCTACAGCTGGAAATAATTCAGCATTATCCTTTACTGACCTTCAGTGGCTTCACATCTTCAAATATCATTCTAACACTGACGTTAAGTAAAGGACAGAATCCTTAATTCGTTACATTGCTCTACTGATAGGTGCAATAGCATTAACTGTTACTACTGAAAGGTTGTAATTTCTGTTGTTTTTGGACTAGAAAAAGAAGCTAATCTATCAGGATCAGGTTCCTCTAAAGCTGTCTGTGAGGCTCACTGGGGACAGCAGCTGCATTTATACCTGAACATTTGACAGCATGGCAATGTGCCTTAATTTTAGACTATGGTGTAAGTGCATGTTTTTGTGAGGAAAACCATACACCGGTCTGATCACAGCCATTCATTACACAGCTGGTCAATTTAAAGTTTCAACCTAAAGTTGACCCATTATGCTAATTTCATGCTCCACATTTCTATTCTTGGACTCAAGGTTCAAAATTACTATTTATCTTATACTGGCCCCAGAGGAAGCTATTTTAGCTCCTGTGTCTTTAAGCCAACTCTTTTGATTGGCTGTGCTTTACAAACATAAGATCTGAACAGCAGGCAGGTGGGGCCTCTGCGCCCACAGCCAAAGCAGTGAGCCTAAAATGATTATATTAAGCATATACCCCCTCTGTGACATCATTCAGTATTATAGTTATGCAGATGTAGTTTAAACTCATACGGAATGTGTTAGTTAACAAATGAATTTCAGTTTGGTTAACCTGTATCCAACTGTAAGTGATCTTTTGTCTAAATACTGTGATGTGCTCATCTGATTATTTCCCCTGATCTGACCTGCTATTCCTCACTGCAAACATGACCTTTTACAGCCTAAAGCAGTGCCATTGCTCATTGTTCCTGAAGCTTAATGAGCTAAATATTAGATTTCAAAAGAACATATTTAGACACTCGTGATTCCGGTCTTTATCTCAGATAAGATAAGGGCTGTGCTGCAGGAAACCTCTGACATATCTTTATGACTTACTGTGCGATGAGTATCTTAACAAGTCCCGCATGGCCACAGGTAGCAGCTGCATGCAGGGGTGTCCACAGTTCGTTGTCCTGAGCATTAACGCTGGCTCCTCGGTCCAGCAAGAGCTTCACCATCTCCTCATAGTTGTCTATGCAACACTGCATGGAGAGAGACGGGGAAAAGAGAGGGAGGCACGATTGGATTTGGTTCGGGTTTTATATAAAATATTTAATGGCCCAGTATATCACTTCATAAAAACTTCCTGTAAATCTAGTAATTATAATGGGGGAAAATTATTGCACACATTAGTAATATAACAATGTTGAGCCCAATGCTTGCACCAGTGCAGAACGCAGGGCAACTGATCAAAAGTGCTGCAGAAGTGGACCAACATGCCAACTGGGCAACACCTGGAGCACTCCTCTCTACAAGACGACCAGCTCCCGCTGCTGTTTCTGCGACTCTTGGTAGCATAGACAGACTGGTAGAGGCCACAAAGATTTGAATGTTAAGGCATTCAGATATGCTTGCTAGCCAAAAATGTCTGCATCAAGTAAAATTTGAGATGACCAAAAGAAGAAACTAAGAAAGAGACAGAAGATTATCTGTAGTTAGAGAAGAGTAAAAGAAAACAATCTTAACAATATATCACGTGTAGTTAAGGTCACCGCTGTCCCCTCAGAGATATATGAAAAGAAACAAGATGGTTGGTTAAAAATATATATATGTGAGAGGAGGAGGAGAAGAGCTATGCTTCATTTAAGCTGAACATTTAGGCATCTTAATCCTGTCACGAATGGTAACAAAGAATAAATAAATAAGTAATTTGTCACCAACAACAGACAAACAGAAGGTCTGCATAGTTTATTTATTTTTAAAGTCTTTTAACAGAGCACGATACAGTACAAAGCTGAGCCAATTTAGACACATACATTCTGACCTCCCAGTCATTGTGTGGGCTTGTTCCATGGACAGAGGTAAGAGGGTCAGAAAGTATTTTCCTTGTAAAACTGGGCGTGATTACAGGGTGGAGAGAATTTTCCACGAAAACCATTTTCCAATCAGGCAGCTGTCAGCAACTGCAGTTTTCTCCATCAGAGCTAATTGGTGAGTGTGGCAGTAACATGTTGCTGAACAAAGACAATGATGATGGATAAGACAGAAAAAGAAAACCAAC
>VOQJ01021019.1:0-12424 GCA_015052665.1 Apistogramma diplotaenia | reverse complement strand
ACACAGTGCACTTTCCTTTTCACACACAGAAAACATACATTTTATTTATTTTTCACTCCCACCTCGGCTACAAATGTATATAGTGTTTTAAAATCTGTATATAGTGTTTATTTTTTTATGTATATGTGTGTACATGGGTGTATATGTATAGATATATACTCTATGTATAGAATTTTTTTTCTTTTCTGTACCACTGCGGTAACATGCGAATTTCCCCGTTGTGGGATCATTAAAGTTTTATCTTATCTTATCAAGTTTGAGATAAAACTGTAGTTGTGTTTTAACTTTGGCTAATAAAGATATCTTACTGTGCAAAATGGCCCCTTTACAGAATGTCTAGGTCTGCGTCTGCTTTAAAAGCTTGCACAAGTTAAGCTGTAAGTGCTTTCATCACCTTGTTGACCCTGCATAATGCTGGCTTGGTTGAAGCTGTGATGAAGTAGGAATGTACCTATCCAGTCGTGGTATTTTTCAAGAACAATAGCTGCACTCAAACATTCTTGTTTACTGTCATAAATGTATAAATTTGCCTCGGCAGCATTGTGAAGCTGGAGCAACCCACAGCTGTTTGTGCTTAATGAGGTGTCTAATGTATCTGAGAACCGTCAGGCTTTGTGGTTTGCCAGCACAACATTTTCATGAATCTTCGTCTCCTATGCACAGGAAGTAATGGAAGATGTTACAGGTAACAGAGGGTAAGCATCTGATGATGCAAGACTGCACGTCAAAGCAGGAATCTGATCAAAAATGACTCACATCATATTTTCTGATGTACTGCAATGTCAGTTTAACAAAACTAAAAAATCTGGACCAAAATTTTCAATATATTACTGGGGGAAAAAAGTCATTTTACTAAACACTAAAACACATCCTGTATTGTAGGTAGATACAGGAGGTAGAGCAGATCATAGGCTAATCACAAGGTAGGTAGTTTGATCCTTGGCTCTCGTATAAATGTCCATGAATGGGTGGTTTGTAGTAAGAAACCACTTCGAGTGTTCATATTGAGTAGAAAAGAGCTTTATTACCACCAGTCCATTTGCCAGTTTCTTATTTTCGAGGTACAGTTGTACAGTTTCAAGATTTTAGGAAATTTAGAAAATTCAAGACTCTACAGTTTGTATAAGGAAAAAACAAAGGAAGGAAATACAGATATACATCTGCAGTAATATACAAAGCATTTCTACAAAACAAGTTTGAAATGTAAACTCTGAATATAAACAGAATGCAATGATTTACAAATCTCGTGAAACTATATTTTATTCACAATAGTAAAAAAAAAATTTAAAAAAATCTAATTGTATGTAAAAATTGTACCAAATTTGATGGCAGCAACATGTCTTAAAAAATGTTAGGACAGAGCCATGTTTCCCAGTGTGTAGCAGCTTCTCTTTTAACAGAAGTCTATAAACATCTGGGAGCTGAGGAGAGCAGCTGTTGGACTTTTGGGAGGGGAATGCCGTCCCATTCTTGTTTGTTATAGCCACTCAACAGTCCTGGGTCTACTTTATTGCAATGTTCATTTCATGAGCATATGTTGATCCAAAACATGCCAAACATGCAAAATAATGGGTTTAAATATTCAAACATGACGTTTAAATATTCAACGAAAAATACATTTTTTTCCACACAAAAGAACAGTCACAAGTTTCACACAATGTTATGAATGTCACGTTTATTTTAAAGATAAAACGTAATGTTTATCGCTGTAAATATGAGTCTGAAATCTGATGCACCAAGTGTGACATGACACAAAAAAATGTTGTGTCATTGTGGAAGGTTTTACCACAAAAATGGTGGGAAAAAATGTTCACATTTTATTATTCCATCCATCCATTTTCTTCCACTTATCCAGGGTGGGAGCAGCAGCCCAGGCAGAGAAATCAAGACCTCCCTCTCCCCATCCACATTCCCCAGCTCATCTGTGGGACCACCTCACTCAAGAGGTGCCCAGGTGGCATCCTAATCAGATGCTACTGTAGCTCAACTGGCTCCTTCCACTGTGGAGGAGTAGGAGCTCTGTTATGAATCTCTCTCAAATAGCTGGACTCCTGACCCTACTCTAATGGAGAGGCCAGCCACCCTGGCTGGAATCTGTGATCTCATTCTTTCGGTCATTACCCAAAGCTCAGGACCATATGTGAGGATAGCGATGTAGATCGACCAGTAAGCTGCTTTGTTTTCATGCTCAGCTCTCTTCTCACCACCACTGGTGCAGTTTTCACGTCACTGCTGCAATCCATCTGTCAATCTCCTGCTCCCTTCTCCACTCACTGTTGTACAAGAACACAAAATTCTTAAACTCCTCCCACTGGGGCAGAAACGTTTATTTTTGCTATTATTTTTATGAGCAGACAAGATCTGCATTAGTAACTGTTAAAACTGTTTTCAGCCTGGCCACCGTGCCCCCTCTCCTCTGAGCTCAACTGATCTCAGAAGCGATGGATGGATGGATGGATGGATGGATGGATGGATGGATGGATGGATGGATGGATGGATGGATGGGCGTGGCTGTATATCAGGAAGTAGAGCAGGTCACCTTCTTCTAACCTGCATTTGCGGATGACACGGTGAACTGTGTTCACTTCCAGGTACAGACAGACAAACTTGTGATGGCTCACCAACTGGATATTGCAGTGGTGGACAAGGCCGTAGTGATAGACGCTGCAATACCAATGACGGTAACATCAGGAAGAAAAGAACATGAGAAGAGCTGGAGAGGATGTGGACGATGAAGGCCACCGTAACAGTGGTTCTCGTGGTAATCGGCCCCCCGAACTGAGAGAGAAGCTCCAGCACATTCCTGGAACAACATCTGATATCTCTGTCCAGAAGAGCGCAATACTGGGAACAGCTAAGATACTGCACAGGACCCTCAGAGGTACTGTATATATAGTGGATGCTTTTCAGTTTGGAAAACAGTGAGCGTGTAGCTGCAGATGAGGGAACACCATGGTCATATATCCCTGTGGCTCATCCTCTGAAGGGACTATCTGCTAACTGAACTCTTACATGCTTTGAATATAGATATAATGTGGGATAACTACATCTGACACTTTAATGTTCATCTTACCATTCTCTGATATAAACAGACTAACATTAATGTTTGCTTAATGACTAATAAACAGCTGGCGTCAGTGCTCATTTTTATCACATTTTAGTGAGCACTGCAGTTTTCAGACCATCTTATTAAGAGTGTTTCTGCTGTTCCTGAACTATCAGCAGTTTGTCATCTGAATTCATCATCAAGTTAACGTCTTTCTGCTGCCAGCTAAATGCAAAGCAAAAATGCAGCAGATTAGCTGTCATACTCATTTAAAAACTGAACTTAAAAAATTGTGTGTAAATGCATACACATATTTATTATTTATTTAAAAAAGTTTTGCATTTGTGTGTGGATTGGAGCAGCCATTTGTGAGTACTCAAAATTACACACAAACCATTGTATACATATCTGGTGAATATTGGGTTATGTTTGTGAGTCTCATCGTGTACATTTGTAATAAAATAAGTAATAAAATAAGTGCAAATGTAAAAATATCAAGCCAGTCATCAATAGTGCACTGCAGCCGTTTTTGTTGCACCCACTTTGCATTCGAATCTGAATCTGAATTTTCTAAATCGGCAGGCATCTGCTTGCCATCTGCACTCTGCACACTGCCGCAGCCCATTTTTCAATGTAAGGAAACACATTTAGCTCAAGTTACAGTGGAGAAAGCTGTGACGCGCTCAGAGAGAAGCCTGCGCTGCTCGAGCAGAAAAGCAGGTGAGTGCACAGCTGAAGAAACTGAAAAACAGTGTCTGAGGAGGAAACCGAAAAATGCATTTCTTTCCAAAGTTTTTCCCCAACAATGATGATAATTTAAAAAAAACAAAAAAACATGCCTCTCGTTGCAGTAAATGCTTTATCCCCTGATGTGAAAAAAAAGATTTGTGCATAAAAATGTTTTTTCTTTCATTCTTCTTTGTAACAAGGAAAATGTCAAACTGCATAATATTGATGAGTTATTCCTTAACACCTGTTCTATGTCACAAAGCCCTGAAATTGCACTATGTTCAGCTCTTCTTGCTTTTATAATGCTATGCAGCTCTTAGCTGTGAGCATGTCTCTGTAAATGCGTGTTCCTCCCTTATGCCATAAAGCCATAAATTAGAATATGTTCTGAGTCAACTTACCATGCTAAATAACAGTAAAATGTACTGTAAGTCAGCATTTCTCAGACTCAGCAGCAGGGAATTTTGCTGAGCGGTCACCACTGTGGATATCTGTCAGAGATATCCTGTTTCCCAGATCACCTCTAATGTAAACTATAAGTAGGCTAACATCGAGTGGACCCTGAAGGTAATAGAAGAGAACTTTTTTCCTTTATTTGTTTGCAAGTCTCAGTAAATAAACAGCTGATCATTTTTTAAACGAAAGTGTGGGCAGCGCAACGGAATATCTTATGAAAACAGAATTAGTAATGCTGATCTGTGAGACTCTTAGTGAGGTAATTCAGTGCTCAACAAGGTGTCACATTATGCAACACTTTGTTCCAGATGTCCTGAGAATTGGCTGTAGGAATGACACCGGACTGGGACAAATGTAAGGCTTCTGCTGTCAATTTGCCAGCTAAAATTGGGCTCATTATAGCGTAACAGCCATCAAATCCACTGAATAGTTAATATCCTTTTCATTGTGAAGTTGTACAAATCCCTTTCTGTTTCACAGGCATGTCAAATGTGGCTTTAACAGGAGTAATGAAAGCAAAGCCCCCCTGCAAAATGCAATTATAGTCTGCAAATTATGAACTGTAATGATTCTCGAGCTACTGGGACAACTATTGTATTTCATTTGTAGATAACATGATTGCAGAGGTGTCTTGATTTAGCATTTTCAAAGCAAGGGCTTCGCTGGGAACCTCTTTTTCCTTTTTTTTATTGATCCAAACAAAGCAAGTAAATGCCTGAGTATACCTCACCGGGAAAAAATGAAAGGCTCTCGGTATGTTAGAGGTTCGCAGAAGTTCAGACAGAGTTCATGAAGCCTTTACAAAAGGTATTTTCAAGAAAACATGTGTCTCAGGGGAATACAATAGCGAGAACAATCCCAAAGTGATTTAGATGCTCATGCCAACAATGCTACCAAATGTTTTAAATGCCATCTGCAGCAGCATTCTGTTTCCCTATTGTCAATAAGAAATAATGATCAACATTTAACAGCCAATGGGTTCATTTAAGCAGCTGCTTTAAGCAAAAAAACAAAAACAAAAAAACCCCCAAAAAACATTAAAGGCACCACAATGAAATTCCCATGTTTTTCTCTGGCCTGGAGAAACTGGTTTCTGTGTACCAAACTACACCACTGACCGATCACTCATCAGAAGGAAGCATACTTACTTTATTTATTTATTTTGCACTTTCAGCACCACGAGGAAAGTCCCAGCTGGCTGGAGCCTGTCCCAGCTGTGAGAGGACCAGAGGTGGAGCATACAGCAATTCACCCTCACATTAACAACTACAGTCAACTTAGACTAACCAGTTACTAGCATGTCCACCCACACGGGCACAGGCAGAACATGCAAACTCCATGTGGAAGTTTCTTGAACCCAGGACCTTTTTGTTGATTAGGTTAGGGTGAAGACTGGGAGATCAAAGATGAACTTTTAGTGAGAACTGATGATGCAGTTGTTAGACTCGAAACCCCGTTGTGGAAGATCTTCCAGACGCTGGGAAGTCTGTGCCCTGCTGAACTGTGCAGCAACAAATGCATGTAATATCTTCACGGAATCATAAAAAAAAGCTTTTTTCAGTCCTAAACACAAAATTCAACCTGTTCACAGCCGATGCTCGAGGAATACACACAAACCTAACAGTTAGTGTGTTACAGTATATAGCCTGCTCTGAAAGGTACCCAAGGACCATCACACTCAGTGTTGGAGATACTACACTAAAAGCAGAGAGCTTTGTAAACTACCAATGACTTGACCCTGAACGAAGATGAACTATAGCACATCTACTTTCAAAGCTGCTTAAGAATTACTTTGTAGGAAGTAGATTAAACTGCTTTCGCTTACCTTTAGGGGGGGATCAGGCCAGCCCCCAAAGTACTAGCAGGATAAACACAGGTGCAGTTGAACTACCAGGAAGCTGCTGCATAAATGCAGCTGATTCAAACAGCTGTAAGAGCAACAAGAGTAGCAAAAGAACTGCGCTCCAGCCTGAATGATCAACATACACGTTCTGCCTCGACTATGAAGGAAAAAGCCACACGGTGCAGCACGTGATCACAGAAAATAGTGAGTCCAGCACCAAATAACCACACTGTGATTGTTCTGAATATGTAAATGAGAAGTCTAATTTAAAGAAGTCTAATTTAAAGACGTCTAATTTAAACTTCCTAATACACTAGTCTACCCTCAAGGTTCTCATTTCCAGCTGCATAAGTGCTTTTGAACTTTAGCTCATCTTAAGAGTTCCTGAAAGCCACAGTCCGGTGCAGAGTGCAGGGGATATAAACCATCGCCTGTATTTTCCAGTTGTGAGGGACTACTCAAGTGCTCAGTTTGGATTTCAGTGCCCCTGATGAATGCTGAGATTTGGAAGTGTACAATTCCAATCTGAAGATCCCCTGTAGGCTTTGCAAAGCCTTTTGACCTTGTGGAGTAAAAGGATGAGGCAGAAGTCTTGGCGAATGTAATTACTTCGCTCTGAGCAGTTGCTCCAGCCTTGCATGTAGAGATTTATTTGTGTAAATCTCTTTTCTTTGGACTCACCTCGGTACGTGTCATCAAATTTAAAGGCAATATCTTTATCGTTATTTGCTTTCGAGCCGGCGAAGGAGCCGATCTGTGGTATCTGAGGGATCAAAGTGAAACGAGGGCCACAAACTTCCCCAGTTGCTCTTGACCTCGCATCTCAATTAAACTTCAGTGCTTTATTGGCCTGCAGATTTGCATAATTTATGAAGTGCCCTCAGGAAGTTCTTCCTCATTACAAAGCATGTTATTATGGTTTATTAGGTTCAGAATCAGCGTCTTTGTGTGCGCTGCCTGATAACATGGCTTACACAAAACAAACTAGTGGGACACACAGTATCACTTTAATGTCTTCCATTAAGTTTAAGCGTGTGTGACTCGTGCATCTCCTTGAAGCTCAGTGACCTCATCTTCAGCAGAGAGAGGAGAAGTTCCCGGTGTTCTGCTGTTCTGGATGCCTTATTGTGTCTTTATTCCTGCTGTCTGTGAGCTGTTAATAACATTTTGCATTATTATCACAATATTATTGTTTGATCACCATTTTTTTGCTACTCCGCTGAGAGGAAGCCAGCAGTGCTTTTATCATTTGTATTTGCTGGATGGTTTTCATGCATGCAAGTGCACCCCCCCCCCATGTTTTCACAGACTGTCCCGTGTGCAAATGTCAAAAAAATATCTTCATGTTGGCCGTTGTAACGACGAGTGCGCCGTTACAATTCCCCAGCATCATTGTTATTTACACGAGCTAACAAGGTCAGGACGGAATTTAGAGTTCCTGAATGTCATGACAGTTTTAAAGAACCGAAATTTAATAAGCTCCCCTGTCAGGTTGGAGTGCAGCAGTGCATTTATACGCATGAATATGTATAAGCACCTCTTCCTAACATTTACCGGATTAACAGCTGAGGCTGCTACCTGTTTCAGAATTGCCAGAGGAAGGCTATTTCTGAATGGAGGAATTATTTATCGTCATTATTATCACGTGCTGGGGGGAATGCTGTACTGAGCTAATATTAGTACTTAAAGTAAAACTGGCTTAAAATGCTGCACCTTTTAGGCCTGCCATAATTACTTGATATCAATTTACATATTATGATAATTTGCGAGTCATATATTCCTCATTCACTACTGTGAATTAATAGGCTCTGACTGGCTGCATTGTTTGGGTGGAGGTGATGATTCTTGACCCAGTTGAAAGAGTCTGTGTCACTGTTGGTCCATTCAGCTGAGTCAGGTCTGCCCTTCCCACACCACCTCATCCTCTGTCTCCTATCTCGCTATCTCCTTTATATGCCCTCATCATCCCGGGGCCAATATATTCCCATTTACTGTGGCTGACAGTGGCTATGAACAGAGCCACAAATAGCACTGGGTTCATTTAATGGGGGCAGATGTAACCTAAAGGTGGGAACAATGGTCTTGTTGCTTGAAGGTTGCTGTTTTAAATTTCTAACCAGGTGAAGGGAAGTCAGCACAATCACTCAGTATCCAGCTGTTGAAAAGTCACTTCGAAATTACCTCACAAATGTGACATACAGTCGGTGTTGGTGTCATTGCTCAAAAAAGTAATGCATTACGCTTTAGTCATTACTTAAGAAAAGCAGTGCATCATGTTACATTATGCACAGCAAACGATTCTCTGGAGAAAGTCACTTCTTATGCTACTTGTTACATGTAACATGCTCTGAGGTGCGTTACCACGCAATTACTTTGAAGGTGTCAGAGAGCAACGGCTGAATAAAGTTACAGTATCTAATTTACTCTAGTGGCTCACATGCTGTACTGCAGTACTTTCTTTGTTTGCTGTTGTTCTATATGGAGCTCAGTGTGCGTCGACAGGATATCCCTGAACACCAAGCATGGCAGGTGCATCTTTGAATAATGTCAAATCCAGTGACGATTACCGCTTGAGTTATAAAATGTATACTTATCTCGTATATTTCTAAAGCTAAAATTTCAGGAAGGCCAGCACCATGCATTCTCAAACAGGCCTTTCAGAGGCATGAAAACACACCTTCTAAATGGTATGCTTTCATACCTTTTAGGGGGGTGTTGAAGCAAACCATAAAAGCTATGCTTCAAAAACATCATCACCTAAGCTGTTAGACTTTCTGTTTGGTAGCAGCTTCTCTATAGCAGACATGTGTAAAGATTCCAGCCAGATTTAGAGCTTTCTAAGGTTGTTTTTCTGTTACTGCTGGTTCTTTCTAAACTGTTAAGACTGCAGATTGTACTCTTATGTGAGCTTTGCGGGACACCCAATCTCGGAAAGCTGAAGCACTGAATTTTCTCCAGACTTGAGCCAATGTTTTTCAACCAGAGCAGACTTTGACAATAACCACAGTTTGTATGAACTTATTTCCAATATGGGGGAAACCTCTACAACCAGCACTTCCAATCTCATTTCCTTTAACCGGAATGCCGAGCTCCTAATAGCTTTTGAAAAAAATTCGTTACCACTGAGGTCTACTTACATTTTCCAGCCGGCACTGAGTGATGAAAAGCACACCAGTCTGTGTGTGCTAAGTCAAACTGTGTTTGTGTTGCTCAGACCACATTTAATGAGTGGGTCAATGCAAAAACTCATGTTTATTACAAAGGTTTGCAGAGTTTTTCTTGCAGCTGTACATGAAAACGCTTGATTGTGTAACGGAGCTGCTGTGCGGTGAGATGCTTGAAGGCATTTCAGCTCTGAGCCTTCATCAGAACGAGGAGTTGAAGGTAAGAAACAAATGTAAGTGTAAATGAGAGACTTTTAATCACTGCACCCCGTTTAAAGCCGATCCTTTTTACAGCAGCTCAGAGGTCACTATTGCACTATTTCAGTTTAGGCATCAGTTATGTTATGTGCCTGGAGGTTATTACATTACATTAATGTGGGTGAGGAGTTAATAAGAACAAAAAACTGCTCTCAAAGCCTAATATGATGTGGTTGGAAATTTCTCTTAACTGTCGTACGCGTTGAGCAAGCAGACTTTATTTCACCTTTGAGATTTCACGTCACACTTGAGCTGAAATTTGACTGAGCTGCCCTATAGTGTTAAAACTAAAGTTAATCAACAGTATGAAAAGCACACAAAGCAGAACCTCAGAGAACCGGAGCTGTGACAGACTTTGACATCCCCAAAAAAGACGAGGAGGAAGCAGATTTTACGCGTTCGGCTCCACCACTGTATCCTCGCTCGCAGAGGTGTCAGTACGAGTTTAAACAGATCTCTGCACCTTATGTCAGCCTGCTGGAGTTGACCAAAGTTGCTGTTTTGCTGATGGTCAAGCCTCTTTGATCATGAGACGTGAATTGAGGCCCTCCAGCCCTCTAGTGACTAAGCAGATATGACTCAATGAGGCAGAGAGTAACCTGAGTCAGCTGAAAACAAAGACTCTACTGTCATAACAATAGGAGCAGCGGGGAAAATTAAACATTTAGCTGACCAAACCAGAGGAAAACAGTGATGACAGCTACAGTAACACATCCCGAATAAAATGCTCTGTACACTCAAGAGGCCGACTTTATTTCCCAAATTACTTTGCATAGAAAAATATTAAGTTGCATGCAAAAGCAAAAGCACATGAGATCTGGGAACGCTGAAAGAACAAACCTGCTCGCACTTCTGCCCTCACCGGCGTTTTACCCAATAAGGACACAAATTCAAACATTCAAAACACAGCGCCATAAATAGAAATTTATTAGAGATACAAAAAGACCCAATGTGTGGCCACAGGCAATCAAAAGGAATCAAGGGATGAAGTGAGTATGTGAGGCGGAGGGGAAGAACGGTAAGCGAGTGAAAAGACAGGGGTGGCTAAAGCACCCGGAGGTCAACAACAAACGCTTCACGAGCAAAAACACAGACAGCTGTGCCTCAGGATATCAGCTAATGAGCGTGGAATGTATTTCTTTCAAGAATTCAGGAGCACATGTTATGAAGATGAAGCCATAGGAGCGGGTGATGGTCTGTGGCAAATGATCCTTCATTATTAGAAAGGGAAAAAAAAAACCCATAATGAATAATCAAATATTTTTTAAATGAGGGGTTTAATGCCAAAAGTTTGGATGTATTTTGGGAATGATTTATTTCCAAGACTCCATTAATCATAAGATAAGCACAACAACACCGAAAAAGCACGAGTGTTCATCAGAAGCTGCTTCTTGGCAGAATCTTGAGTAATGCTTTAATTATGTGCTCGAATTTCATGCCAGCAACAATTCTGTACGAGTATACTGGAATTCATGCGTGATTACTTCATCGTGTTGCAAATAAAAGTTTGTACACACATGCCCTTTTCTGATACACACCACAGGCAGCCAGTTTATATTTGCTTAAAAGATGCGGCTTGCGTTCAGCATTGTTGTCAATGAGCAACTTGTCAGCCAGCTGCTGGCACTCAAACTCAAACCCATTGAAACTTATTGCTGTAAAGCTTTAAAATCAGCTAATTATACTCGTGCAAGAATATGCAAATTTAAAATCCGAAAACACTTGGGCACTGCAGGTTTTTTTTTAGCAAACATTTTACGACAACAGCAGAGGTCAGTGATGCAGAGATTTGTTTGTTTGTTTGTTTTTACATTTCTTTTTATTCTGAGAAATGTGTTAAAGTTCTTTAGTTGTAATAACAATCGCTGCAGTTTATCTGTCAGTTACAGTGTCTTTAATGTCTCAGGAAACTCAAAACTTTCAAAGCTTCTTTATTGGACTTACGCACAAGCTTCATTTAACAACCCCACACAACATAAATTCATTTTAGAAAGAATATTTCTGATGTTTCTAAAAAAGAAATCATCTTTAATTACTTTATAAAACAAGACCTGGGTGCACAAGGTTAAATTTATTTTTGGATTTCCACACAAAAGTCAAAAGCATAGATACACTTACTTAAATCTTTAAAACAGTGACGCTGGAGGTTTTACAATGTCTTTCAAACTGACACGACCTATTACAGTAACTTCTCATTAGTGATCATGACTGGGGCACATGGTAGTTTCTCTTTGCCATCATTAAAAAGATTTGTTTGACACTCATTCGACCGTCCAGTCAAGGAACTCAGTTATAGGTAGGAGATTTACACTAGTTGAGAAGGTCTCTTGGAGCCATTTCTACACAACTGCAAATTCCAAGATCATCAGTTAAAACTATTCAAATTATTCTCGAGCCTGCCAGTGTGGTCACTGTCCACTGTGAAGCAAGTCTTACATCACTGTGGTCTGACGGGGTGCTGCTCCAAAATCGACACCTTTAGGCTCCACTGGAATTTGCAGCTTCCCACATGGACAAGCTAAATGTCCCGTGGAGAAAAGTTTTATGGTCAAACAATGACAAGAGGTGTGTTTGGAGGAGTAAAGATGGCGCTTTCAAACCAATAAACACCGCCAAGAGGAGAGCTCATATACAATGCATGTAATGTTAAGCCTGTATGTATATCTTTGATCTTGTGTCGATTTTTTTTAAAAATCCAAAATAGATTCAAACTGCAGCCAGTTCTTGTTGTTTTGAGTAGTCAGATGATAGTTATACAATCATTCCACCCAGGAAAAGGAGCAGTTCAAATAAATCATCATTATTATAATTTTTTGAGCAGTATATATTAGAGATGCGCCGATCCGATATTCAGTATCGGTATCGGTCCGATCCGGACCTAAATTACGGTATCGGGTATCGGAAAATAATAAAAAAATGAAATCCGAT
>VOQJ01021016.1:58437-83869 GCA_015052665.1 Apistogramma diplotaenia | reverse complement strand
AAAAAAAAAAAAACCAGTAAAAAGCAAAACAAATTAAAAAAAAGAAAAATTGCGTGGCTTTTCTTTGCAGGTTTTTTTTTTTTTTTGTAAGTGATTCCATGTTCAAATAGTTTAATGACTGTTGCCACCTAGAGGCTGCTCATACAGCTAATTCATTGCAGTCTTTTTCTCGATTTTCAACAATGGCAAAAATGCACAGAGTTTTAACTCCAATAGAATCAATGCAGAAACAGCCCTAAGTGAGCAGTGTTATGGGTACACAATGCATACAATGCAAGAAAGGGAGCAAGGGGAGGGAAAAAAAAAAAGTGCATTTCTGTGGGATTATACAAGCTATTGTGTCTCAGAGCGAAGGAGACGGCAGTGTGGCTCATGTTTCAGGGCCTGATTGTTGCACAGTTGGACATCTGACGAGCAAGAAAAGGCCACAGATGTTTCCACTCCGCACTGCTAGCTTTACAACCAGGCCTCTTACCTGCCAGATGAAACTAAGGAAAAAAAAAATTTATAAATCCTACATGCGGATGACACGACAGTGCATTTCACCATCATGAAACATGTAGCTGTGAAAGCTGCAATGCATTTCTGGAGCGTAGTGTTAACTGAACATTGTTATACAATTGAGTTCACTTTGCTCCAGTAAGGCCATGAAGTTATATAAACCATTAGGCTAAGTACAATTTTTACACTCATATAACTATGTATACCCACACTAACAGTTCAGCAAACTTCATTCGTGTATATATATATTCATAGATATTAAAAAGGAAAAAAAAAAAGAAAAGCAGAACATAGATGCAAAACAAATATTCACGTGTGTACTGAACAGTGAATGTTAACAGTTTCCCTCTATAAAAATAGCTTAAAAATCTGACACATACATTAGTACAGTGTAGGGTTAAGTCAGTTTTTTTTGTATCTTTTACATCTGAGACAGTTTAATAACAGGCTGGTACATAAGTCCTCTGCTCTTCCTTCCCTCCTATGACACTGCTATACACTGACAACAGGCTTTAAAAGTCAGCCCAAGTCCCGCTGAGGAGCGCTAAAGGGAGAACAAAATGAATGGCATCTTCACCTCCTCCCTGCTCTAGACTAAGACTCTGAACTCCAGCTGTGCGCAGACAAGTCTTTTCTGTACAGAACTTTGCATGCACAGTGGGGTTAGTAGCAGAGCAGGACTTGGTCCATGAGAGGAAAGAGTTTGACCAGCAGTACAATACAATACATGTGCTCCATAGCAATGTCAGGATCACTGAAAAGGTGAAGCGGGGAGGACGAAAACATGCCACATTTGGCAAAACAGAGAATCTCTCTCACACGGGGTAGAACGTGTGAGGGGTGGAGACATTGAACACATAAGCATTTAGTAACAAAATACCTACAGAACACACACACTTAACCCACAACTCAGTGTTTTTACACACAAGTCTGTCGTGAACTCAGACAGGCCCAGAGAGAACTGAAGAACGAACTATACCTGCGAAAATACAGCCAACGGGCAGGAGTCAATGAGCAGATTGTCAAATTTCATGCTCTGCACACAGGCAATAACTTTTATGAGATCATCATCACCATCATCATCATCATTCAGGCTCTGTTAATTCACAAACATACACGGCAGGCAAAAACGATATTGTACACACGAGTAAGTGCACAAGCATACGAGTACAGTCACTCAAACACGCCTCCCATTGCACTGGGATGTAACTTATGGTGTAAGTGGTGAAAAGCTTGTCCCCTGATACCCAAGAAAACAAAAACGCAGAAGAGAGAAGGCAAAAACACAACACAACACAAGCAGTGATTTAAACCACCAACATTATAAGGACACTTGAAGAAAGATTGTATTGTTTGGATTAACTAAATGCAGTTGCTATGTACCGCAGTGTTTGCTGGTTATAGCTTTTCAAAGCATATAAAATAATAGATATCTGTAGCTTATGACAAAAATAAATAACGGAAACCTCTTGCAGCAGTTGTAAAAATAAAAGGCCACTGAATGCTTGTGTGTTTGTGTATGTTTGAGTGTGTGTGTGTGTGTGTGTGTGTGAGAGAGAGATGCAAACTTAACAGCACAGGTAAGAAGAAGCCATTAAAGTCTTCAGCCTTAAACCATCATGCATACATTTCCATATAAAGACTTAAGTGCACCCCCCTCCCTTTAATTTCCAATCATGCCATTGTAAAGGAACTGAATGCATACAGTGCGGCATCACAGGTTACAGTGCGGCTTCCTCTTGGCAAGTCACTTCATCTGGACAAACTGCTTTAAAGCCGCTTTCAGACATGTTGGCTTCATGTTTAAGCGAGGACAGTGGGCACATCACAACTCCATTTATAACCTCCAATAAGATTAAGACATATCTTTGTGATGCATGTTTCCATATTCCCACTCCTGCCTTAAAGCCTGTGTGCCAGTGGGCAGGTTACACAGCTCTGTGCACCCCCACCCCCCTCATTCTTAATGACACCTGAATGTTACACTTCCCTAGAGTTGTTACTGACAATACTCACTGCTACAAGGGCAACAAATATTATGTGCACAGTTTTGTTTTTTTTGACAGAATGCCATCACTTAAACAGATTGATAAGGTTACGTAGCCCCCCATGTCTGAAAAGGGCTCGACAGGCAGGTTACCAGGGTCGTGATAAAAGCAGTCTAAAATATAACAGTGCCTCAATCCTGTGACGTGTTGGATTTCAATGGCAGATGCTGTTAAACGATGGCAGTACATGATCCAAGGAGTTTAAGTAGAAGTTTCACCTTTTCTCGCTGCAGCTATGCTAAATACCGGAATAGCACAAACATTCCTTTGGAGCGAATATTTTTAAAAGATCTTTATCCTGACAACAGCAGATTATCGGAAATTCTCTCTCGTGGAGCAAGAAAGGCATTACATTTTGGAACGTGAGCGATAGCCCGTTTGTCACGCTGAATAAGGCCCACTTAAACTGACACCCTGTACGCTAATACTTGATATTAAGTCGCCCTGAAATCTGAATTGGCTTTTTTAAAAAGGTACTGTGAAATTAACTGATTCGGCGTCAAATTACCAAAAGAGCAACTCTGCTTAAAGTACCCGACGAGTGATCTTAGCTTTACACAAAAAGGACACTTGATTAGCTAAATCCATCCTGTTAAAGCATCGAAACCAGAACCGCCCTGTCACCATCTCCTGCGAAGCCAAATGAATAATAAACATTTCCAGCAGACAGTAACACTGAACTTTTTCATTAAGGAGTTTCAACCCCCCCACAAAGGGACAGTTGGAAGGTTCCCTAGCACGCTTAACCGTTTGTTTCGGGGGACATAATTTTAAGTTGTGTAAAGACAGTGTCACATTGTCAGAATTCCCTCACTCATTCCCCTCCCCCCCGTCTCTGCGAAGCTCTAGGAAGCTTTGGCTTTCCTCGCCCGTGGTGAGGTTTTATCTTCAGATTTGACAACTCCATTGGCAGCTCCACCTGACGAGACACAGTGAGTGAACACAGGCATATTCAACGGGGAGCGTTATGGAGCAATAAATAATCCCAACAATCACGTGTGCGCACTCACCCCTTGTAGGTTCCTTTTTGTGAGGCTTGCTCTTTGGGCTGACCGCCTTCTTCTTTGAAGCTTGGTTCTGGCTGTGCTCTCTCCACTTTTTCAGCTGGAAATTAATGAATTTCCACATCATCCAGGCCTGCGTCAGGCAGATAGCTGCCAGACAAGTCATCCTAAGGAGCAGGATGTTGTTCATTTAAGTTTACTGCCAGTTGCATTTCGGCTGGGTGAGATACATTTCAAATACCACCTGAGCCTACCTTATGGTGAGCACGTTGAAGTTGCCGTCAGCTAGGGAAAAGCCCTGGTTTTCTGTCCGGGGCAGGCCGAAACCGAATGTCAGAACCGAGAGTGTGAGGGTGAGGAGGCGGGCGATGACAAAAAGTAGTGCCCACAAAGTGAAACTGCAAAGAAAGAAAAAAAGGCATTAGGTTGCTACCACCCACAAAGTAGTAAATGCTAAATATGCCACAGAAGCAATACCCTTTTTGCTTGTTCTCATCGCTGAAGTAGAAGAGGCGTGAAGCATGGAACAGAAGCTCCACTAGGTAGTGAGGGACCAGCAACACGAGGCCCAGTCGATGAAGGCTGAACAGGCAGGACCCAGAGAGGGGAGGCAGAGCAGAATTAGGTGAGGGCAAGTCAGGATACAAAGAGAGACAGAGGGGGGAGAAAACTACAGAAAGCACTTGCATCATTTTCTATGTAAACATATCTGTGGAAATGCAGCTCCTCACATTATACTATTAGATCAACAGTCTTGAAGGACATGAACAAAGACTCTAAAAGATCTCTGGACTCCATGGATAAAAAAAAAATGACTGTAATAATTCCCTTTGCAGGGGAGAAGTCTAAAAGTGTAAAACTGTGGAAAATATTATGGGTGAATGTGAAGGTTGATAACTGAACTACTCACAGTTCAAGATTCAAAAGAAAGAAAAAATAATAATCAATAAGTCAGAAAACTGTGATACACAGAGCAGTAAATCAGTTAATGAAGTACTAATTTTACTGTTTTCTTGCAATAACCAGTAAAGAACTAACTGGTAATTAACTGGCTGACCTTCGTCAGCAACATATCTTTAATATCCTCAGTTTTTAAATTTGTCTTCAGGGTAAATAAGTTGTTAGACTCACTTTAAGACATAGGCACCAGTGATGTGGACAACATAAAGGCAAATGTAATAAAGCTGGCGGGGGATGTCTTCCTGTAAACAATAAAACAGATGCACAGTTAAAAATAATACAGTTTGCTGGAAAGATATCTGGATTACAAAATGTGTTTTGTGAACTTTGGAAGGCAAGTAATCTTAAAAGCACACTTTTTAAAAGAACTTTAAAACAATTACATAACCTCATCTCCAAACAATTTACGACACTTTATAAAAATGCACATAAAAAAAACCAATAATGCAGAAATATGAAAGAGCAAAGCATTTAAAGTAAACAGTTCTGTGGAGGAAATCACTGCATGACTCAGGACAACTTCAGAGAAGAGGGAAAAAAAAAATATATATATATATATATATATATTAAAGAGAGAATCTAATTAAAATAAAGAGCCAGAAAAGCCACTTCATTCTCTGTGCCCGAGGCGATGTGAAAACATGTCCTGTCATCCGATTCATCAAAATTTGAAATTGCTATTGAAACTCATACGAACGGCTTAAAAATCCCAACTCATAAAAGCCTAAATGTATTTTTATTGCAATTCGATTGGTTCTGAAGGGGACCCTTACCTTCCGTACTTTTTGAAAATACAGCTCAGGAAGTGCGTGGAGCCAATAGGCAATTTGGCAAATGTAGAAGAACTTGACCTGAAAACTAAACAGAAGGCAGGTTGTGCAGAGGACAAGATAGTCTTTTCAGTATGGAGTGAAGTGAAGTGTCTGCAGATCAATTAGGGCAAAACATCACATTCACGACCCAGTTTAAATAAAACATGTTGTGAACAGAATCAAACTGAATTTGTCAAGTTTTACACACACAAGAAACAATCCTACTACTGCAGCTTTAAAGGTTTACACCAGTGTAATACCCCTCTCACATATGACTTGCTGTTTTACCGGTTGGACAGGTAGAAAAGACTGCGACAGCACTCAGAGGGAATAAAAGGTCAAATTGAGCAGGTTAAGCAGGGCGACACTTTCATTTTCCTCCCAAGTGATCCCGAGGTGTCCCCAAGCCAAACAAGAAACACCCATCCATCTTCATCTGCATTTCCTGTTCAGGGACCTAACCCCCGTAACTGCATGTCTTTGGACTGTGGGAGGAAACTGGAGTACCCAGAGAAACCCCACACAGTCACAGGAAGAACATGCAAACTCCACACAGAAAGGCCTGGGCCGAGAAGCGACAGTGCTAACCACGGTACCACCGTGCTGCACCGAGACACGCTCTCCCCACTTCACCTCCACGTAAACGTGCTTCCTTATGTAGAGGATTGGGTGTGAGGCTGCAGGCAGATTGCAGGTAGCAAGCACAAGCCAGCTGAGTAAGAATGAATCTGATTTACTCACATACACACAGCAGCAAAAACAAATTTTGCTGGTACGCACATGTCATAGATCTGACGGTGATTTTGCATGCAAATAAGAACGTTTGCAGGCAGAGATTAGTAAATGCTGCCCGAAGTCTGTTGGACAGACGAGATCAAAGTGGTGCACAAACGCCTCATAGCAACTGTTGAGCACAGTGATGGAGAGGTGCTGATTTAGGGTCGTTTTTAAGCCACAGGATCTGGGAACGTTGCAGTCACTGAGTCAACCAAAAAACTCGCCCGTGTACTAAATTACTGTAGAGTCAAACATGAAGCCGTCTGTCCGACAGTTGGTCAAAACTATTCCGATCACAACAGGAGATCTGATACAGAATCAGGGCCTTGCACTGCTGCAAAGTCCAGACCTCAAGCTGACTGAAATGCTGACCTTAAGAGAGCTGTGCATAAATGAATGCCTCAAACACAGATGAACTGAAGTAATGTTTTAAAGAAAAGTGGTTCAGAATTCCTCCAAATTTCTCTCCAAAGTGGTACAGAAAACACTACTGTAAGTTATTGCTGCTTAAAGGTGCTTCTACACACTTCTAAGTCATGGGATGTACTCAGTTTTTCACGACTGCATAGGAAACAGATGAGCCATCCTAACCTGTAATGAACGAGCCACCCCACGGAACAACACTAAACACCTTTCAGCTCAGCGCTGTCTTCACCACAACAGTTGCGTACAATGCCCCATTACTGCACCAATCAAGCTCCACCTTCCCATCACTTGTGAATAAGATCCCAAGACTGTTTTTGTATTATTGAAAGAGCAGAAATGTCTCAATGAAAACACGTCTTGGAGCTAAGTGATTAATCTCAATCTCTCTGATTTATCACCTAGCTTTAAAAGCATAAGTTTATATTATGTAGGAGTATATAAATTTTACTTACACCATGTGTGTATGTGGGTAACCCTCCCATAAGAAAGTAGGATTTGTTGCAAAGTCCTCCTGGGTGAGAAAAATAGACACTGCATTAGATGAGACCTAATGCAGCTTGGGACTGAGTGCATTTCTTGGTGGTTGTGATCCTCGTACCGCTGTTAGGATGCTGCAGCCCCAGATGAAAGAGAACAGGTAGAATGCTGCAAGCTGTCCAGACTCATTGAACTT
Source organism: Apistogramma diplotaenia (assembly GCA_015052665.1). Lineage (NCBI taxonomy): Eukaryota > Metazoa > Chordata > Actinopteri > Cichliformes > Cichlidae > Apistogramma > Apistogramma diplotaenia. The sequence goes on along the minus strand of VOQJ01021016.1, from coordinate 76,668 downwards.
GCTGTGTTTGGTTTTTGACAGGTGCAACCTTCTGTTCATTTTCTAAAAAAAAACAACACACATCACCTAATGAATACATTACCACAGATCTATGATAAAATTCACACTTTTTAAGTCTATCCGGTACACATAAGGAGCCAAAGCAGGTTTATAAAGAACATGGTCCCCATTTCATAAACTTTAAGGAGTGGATCTGTTAATAGCCAGGATGAAGTAGAGGATCGCTACACAAAAATAAAACCAGTTTATATATATATTTTTTAAAAAGGGAACATATCTATTACATATGTTCCAAACGATATTTTGAGGTAAAAAGACATCTAAAAACAGTCATTTCTCTTCATGATTTTCCACTGGGAATGATTATCAAAGCTGTAAGCTGTCAGGAGACACATGAGCATTGTTTCAGTCACTGTACTTTAATGAACACACAAGCAAGGATGGAACGACGGAATTTGATCACCAACAAAAAGAACAGGGACATCGGAATAGGGAAGAAAAGAATAGGGACAACAGAGGCGACACATGTGGCAACGGAACATGTGATACTTTGATCCTTTTGAAATGAAACTCTAAAAGACCACTGTAAAACGTGCGCGGGTTACATCCGCTATTATGATTCACTATAAAAGGACTTGTACACAAGTGACAGAGTGCTTGTCAAGCACAATTTTAGTTTTACTTGCTCTAGCAAATAAATAAAAAGTCAGTTTTAAACCATAACACTCGCTGCTGTGATTTGACACGCATGTACTCACGTCGAGAATATATTCTTGTATCAAGGCATGAAGGATGACTGCAATAAGAAGGTAAAAAAACACGGTGGCCACGTCTTTAGGGCCGTACTGGTAAAGGTTGACCGGCTCACTTTTTTCATCTGAAAAGAGAACAATAAAAATGTTAAAAACTAAACAAAAAACAAAGTGAAAAGCTTAAAGACTGAAGCCAGAACTACGAAGCAGGATTTCATCTTATCCAGGCAACGTCAATGTTTAACCTCTGGGTTTTTGTACTAGAAGGCCAATCACTTCATACTGGGTATATCACCATGGTAACTTATGGTATGCACCCAGATTAGAAATCAACAGGTATGAAATCACCGCCTACTGACCAACTTATTCTCCAGAAAAATAGCGTCACCATTCCTGGAAGGTCCCCTGGACTTCTGTGTGCAGTTTGCACACAGCCTGTGCCTACATATCAATTCTGTTTTTCAAATTTCTCTCAGAAAGTCAAACCACCATCAAGCCTGCAACTGAAAGTATCAAAACTACAACTGTCTTTCAAACATTAATTTAACAAAATAATTGATTGTAATCCACCGGATTCTCCTGTTTTCAATGACAGAGCTGTAACATTTATAAGTGTCTTAACTTATACAGTTGGCATTTTTAAATGGCTTTGACTAAAGAGCTTAAAGCACACACTTTTAATACGATATTATGCTTCAGTGCTTTTCCTCTCACACAAACACACACACACACACACGTTTCTTTTATAGTGCATTTAACCTCTGACTGGTCTGAAGCTGCCAACACCACACCATCCACGTGAACATGCAGGGGAAAGCGAGAGGAGCTGACTGCCAGCATTAAGGTAAGTGAACCCAGATAACAGAAAGATATCTTGGGTGTGTTGAACTAGCTTTATAATGCAAGAACAGAGAAAGGACAGAACAACAGACCAAGAGATTTTAGCTCACCAAGAACTTGAGTTACGTTGTACTGAACTGTGATGAACATGATGGCAAACTTTGCTGTGACCTGCAACCACAAGAAAACACCAAGATTATTGAACAGGTTCAGAGGAAAGATTTGTCCCTGACCACTGACAAAGGAAGCCAAATCTTTAATACATAAACAATGTGGTGAACTTCACCGCCGGTCAGGGTTCACACCTGAATCTCATCTGTTTTAGTATCTGCTGTGAAAAATGCATTAATTCCATGTCCAAGTATGAGGAGTGTGTGCTGCAGAGCAACTACAGCGTGAGGAAATCCACCGATTCTCATAATTGGTGTCTAGAGACATTCAGGAGCTGCCTGAAGGGTTCCCAAAGGTCTTCACTGCTACAATGACTCAGTAAGAGTACATCATGGACTTTCAGCAAAGGTGTTCTTAATTAATAAAATATTATGTGCAATGTATTCATACAGAGTATCAAATAAAGTGGATGTGGGATGTGGAGAGACATTTCCCATCTGGAGGCAGGGTTTGGGTGGGGACAGGTTAGAAGGAGGATATCCATCTTATTCCTTTCAAATATAGCTCGGTTCTACTCAGTTGTGGCGAATCAAAGCGCTGGTAATCAAATGTGTAGCACGCAGACAGATATTTAGCCTGACCATCTTGCTGTCAAAGGCCAGAGAAAGGCAGTGCGTTAGCCGAGTGCTGGTAAGATGACCTGTTTGCTGTGCCAGTGGGCCTCCTCACCATCTCCTTTGGCAATCAGTTAGACACATGAGAAGGTAAGGAGAAAGACACGCTAGCGCCCTGCCACTAGAGTGCTGCTGTCATCTCAGCTAACGATAGTTAGCATCAGCTACCATCACTCGACTAACTACAACAGCTCGTCCTGTCTCACTGTACCTCAAACATCAGGCCAAGGAGGATGATCATGGCCAAACACGACACCATATCGGCGTGATTCTGGATCACAAACTCGTGGCTCAGCACCGGTGGGCTCTTGTTCTTCTTGCGGAAACCCATGGCTCACCGACTCTGCCTGGCTCCGAGGCTACTGTCACCGAGTCTAAGCGGGGTTGGAGCTAGCTTCCCCTGCTGCACTGCTGCTGGCTTACTGGCCTGAACAGACGGATGCTCGCGCTGCTCTGGGACGATCCCTCCACTGTAGTCCGCAAGCACAGTGAAACGCTGCTCGTGTGTTTAAAAGCAGACATGAAGACGCATCGCACCGATCCAAACACCACAGCACAACACCCACTTTATTTCTGCTGCCCGCTTAAGTCAGGTGACGGGCCCTCCCACTTCGAAACCCCATTCATGAACCGCCCAGTGTCATTGACGTAGAAGGAGAACCCGGGCCCGTGGTGCCTTCACGTCCCCCACGTAAGCGCGCTCCAGGTTTCAGGACACGTTTGCAGAGCGACGCTACCTCACCCCGTAGGCGTTCATAGTGGTGCATAAAATATTAGCACACCGTCATCTGAAAAGATTTGCTTTTTTGAAAATCATAATGTCTATCACGATATAGCAGAAACACGGGGACCAGAAGCCAGGTGGAGTGACCAGCTTAAAACAAAGACAAGTGGGGCAAAGGATGTTTCTGTAGACAATGTGACCAATTACTGCAGAAAACCTTTGCACAGTCATTGTGTGGGACACGTTTCTAAAGCTGTGAGGTAGTCTGACAAAAAAATAAATACACACAAGCAATGCAGATTATAGGCTGAATCCATATTGCCCAACTTCTAAAGGGCATAAGTGGAAGCTAAACTGTGGTTTACGGTTTGTAATGACTTTTGCAGCCCTCTATGTTTTACAGTTAAAGTTAAAACTATTAACTGTAAGTGTGTCTGTTAGCCATCTCATAACAAGCCTGACTGGGCCCGCAGATGATAAAAAAAAAAAATCAAACCAAAAAATAGGGGGAGAAACAGTCAATGGCAAAACAAGCTGTTTGGGATTGGCAAAGAAGATTTGGTAAGTTTTACACGAGTACAACCCACATATTCACCTCCCCTACTCAACCCAAAAATACATTTTCCTTGCAAATAAATTACCAATTAAGGGTAAATAAACAGCCTTTCCAACAGTGTTAGATTTATTGCAAGAAACATTGTTATAACAAAAAAAATAATCAACCAAACGCAACTTTAGTTACTTTTGTGCCAAGTTGTTAAGTTTTTGATTTATAAAATGCTAATAGTATTTGGTACTGACATGTGTTTGTCTACTTTTCAACTTGTAGTTGTAGGTAAATGTAAATGTAAAACAGTCTGATAAGCTGACGATATATTAATGCATCAATAAGCCAGAATACATGAAGAGTAATAGTGAGAACAAGGGCTTTACTTTGGCATTTTAAATGCATTTTGCACTTTTATACTAAAACAAGCCTAGTTTAAATAATTTCTTAGCAGTTTTAAATACAAATTGTACACTTATTTTTGGATTGGGACAGAAATTTTTCAGGGGCACATTTTTTTGTCTTTATATCTGAAAAAAGTGACCGGAAGTTCAAATGTACCCACCGGTGATGTAACCTGAAAAAAGGTGAACCGAGTCAGTTTCCACATAGTAAGTCTTTTAATGCTATATTTAATGTTAAGACAATATTTTATGTATTTATAATATTAATTCCTCTAAGTTGATGGTGACAATTGTGTTTAACATAACAATAGTGGCCGAAGTTAGGAAACATAATGTTAACATATGGTAGTTTTCGTTGGCGACAGCTAACCGTCGTCAGTTAATTCTGTAGCCCTCGTTATTCATTTATTTATATTGGCGGTGTTATCTGTCAAAACATGCAAGTGTTTGTTGTTTTGTTGTAGTCTGTGGGTGTTTAGACCATATATTATTTGCTAGCGTCTCAGAAAGTCAAAGACAAATCAAAGTTAATTTTATTGCTTTTCTTTACGGCACCAGAGGGCAGTATGAGGCAGACCGGAGACAACTGCACGTAGCGCTTCAAGCACAACGTGCATATACAAAATGTAAACCGTCTTTTTCTTGTAGTTTTGGTGAAATCTGAAAACGGCGGAGCGGTGGCTCAACGCCCGGCTAGCTCAGTCGGTAGAGCATGAGACTCTTAATCTCAGGGTCGTGGGTTCGAGCCCCACGTTGGGCGGCGATGTTTTTTTCTTCTTCTTTTGTGCGTATGTGTGTTTGACTTCCGTGAATCACATGAACACAGGCCTCCATTGTGCGCATACGGAAACCACAGAAACAGAACAGTTGATCTGCTGCGAGCCTACTCTGCTCGCTTACAAATCACTGGGTTTGTGTAATTTAGTCATGATACATAATAATAATACATAAGATTATTTTAAATGTAAAATATTCTGGCACGGAGCAGAAAATGCTGCTGAAAATAAAACAACAACTATGTGGTCAAAGGAAGTTCAAAAAGAGGTAAATTTTTTAAGTGTGCCATAGTGATAAGCACAGTATGGTAAATTTAAGGGAAATATTTTATGTTTAATGTAATGAAGTCCTTTACTTTGAACATATTTATCTACAGTGCGCATTAAAACATTAATCTTGTATAAAACCAGGAGAGATGCATAGTGCATGGTTTTAGCAACTGCTATTTTCCACCTGTAGTCTCTGGGCAGGTAGATAGAACAATAAACTATGTTACGACGTGGCTCGGCTATAAATATTTGAACACACCTTTGAATTCTGCAGGGGAGAATAGGAAAGACCTTTCAACACACCAAATTACAGCCTTACAAATGACCCAAGATCAGATGCAACAAATGAGATGAGACACTTGAAGCAAAAAGAAAAAAGACCTGTATGTGTTCTTGTGACTGGACTATTATATTGTAATTTCAAATAGTCAAAAATATTTTTGTCTTTATCTAATCACAGATGACTACTGAACGTTAGATGAGACTAAATCTTGTAACTGATCAAGCTTATCAGTTAATTACTCTTACAATGTAAACAATATTTTATTTATTATCTATTTTGGAAGACAAGAAAGTGTGCATGTGTACTTTGTTTAAATGTATTTAAAGATCGGTTTTATAACTTATTTACAATTGAATACAAGTATATTTCTTTTTTTCAGTGACCTAATCTGTCTTTTGCTGACTGAAATGCCCAAATAGATGAACAGCTGTAGCCTGCTTTTCTTTGGAATAAGCCAAGAGGGAGGGAGGAGTTTAAACAAAGGCCCTATCCACATAAAAATGGAGGCTTGTACAGGGAAGCCATGGTGTCCTGCTCTCAACACTCTACATGCTGCCATTTTTACTTCTAAAACCTTCAACTAAGACGGCTGTCTCCAGAGTCTACTGTTGGAATATTCAAAGCATTGTTGCAAGGGGTTTGTATGTAAAAAATACTCTTATTAATCACATTATTTTGTGGTTTTAGACCTAGCTCTGTGCTTATTTTTCTTCCCCTGTCTCTGACTCTCACAGTGCTGCCCCTGCCTGCACTGAACAAAGATAATTACTCAGGAAACATTTCGGCCAATCAGGCGCCGCCTTGTATCTTGCTTGTGAGGAAAGCGACCAGTCAGGATCTGGCTAACATCACCGGGGCCTGATCGCCTTGCCTGAAGAGCGGAGCCTTCCCCGGCTGAGGGCTGAGAGTGTCCTCCATGTTTTATAAGTGTTGACATAACAGTGTGTCAGACAGCCATGCATCCACAGAGGTAAGCTCTGTCTTTTTTATCTCAGACTTCTGATAACAACATGGCTTCCTTCTTCTTGTTGTGCTGACTGTTGGTTTCTAATGATGAATGTGCACACCTTAAAGTCAGTTTAGTGTGCAAGAGGAGGAGCTGGGGTGGATTGGAGGCCTCGTAAGGCCTCTGCGCTCCACAGTGGTGAGGGTGGGGGGTTGGCTAACGACTCACCCTTGTTCTCTCTCTATGTCTCAGGGTCACATGAGTGCCCCAGACAACCAGCTTGCCATACACAAGGCAGAGTGGACCATGAAAAATCCCTTTCTTTTTTTTTTTATAATGCAAAAGAGAGTTGGATTTAAAAATGGCACCCACACCTCCTTTCACTTGTAGCAGTCTTGTATTTTAACCTGGCAGAGAAGTAATGGGGGATGGGCAATGTAGGAAGGGGGTATTCTTATGTACCATTTGTAAGTGGATTGGCTCTGTGGTGTTTTCTTGTGTCATCCCAGGATGGGGAGTACACAGGCGGCAACAGATGTGCATGTTAGAAGGACAGAAAGCGTGGGGCATCACTCAGTACTGGCTTCTGTGTAACACTTTCACATCTATCTATCTAAAAAACGTAAAATCTGAAAGCTCTCACTATTTACATAGGTTTAGGAAAACTGTACTGAGACTGGGGTTTCTTTCTACACTCCATGTTAGTCAGAGGACGAGGCCACATTGTAAACAAACCCTTTGTTACAGGTTAATCCTCATCCCGCTTTTCCAGTCTAATCTTCATAAACTGGTTACCTCTGTTTACACTCATAGGCCTGGAGTTTATTGCCCCTTGCTTCTGTGATTCCGCACTGCTGTTGTGAAACTGCTTCCTCCACTCTCAGGCAGACAGTAGCCATTTTGTGCTGTCCTCACAGCTCAAATGGCATCAGCAAAAATGACACAGTACTTGTGGAATAACATACGAGACAAGCATATTTTAATGTGCTAAGTCAAGGTAGTTTAATTTGAATGGCACAGTTAATCTGACTGCTTTACATAAGAATAAAATGCATTTGAGCAGCTGCTAACATTGCAAATAACCTGTCATGTTATCCAGATCATAGTCAATACATTGTGTTTTGTCATGTAGTAACACTTTTAGCAGTCTCAGCCGTGTCGGTGAAACAAAGTATGACTTCTTTCTCTTGTGGCCTGACACAAGGCATTTTTTTCATGTGCACGGCATTCTGAAAGAAGTAAGGTTATAATCAGGAAATTACTTGTAGCTTAAAAGATTGCTATCTGTGAAACCAAAACCTTTACTACTCCACAATGCCTGAGCATTTATGATACATTTTATAGTAGTCCGATACATATGTAGCCTGGAGAAAATGTCTGGGCCTCTTTATGTAGCAATGCAGCCTAAAGAGAAAGTGACAGACATTGAGTTATGTATGACTGTCAAAAATCTTTTTTAAAACCTCCCTCCCCCCATTTTATGCTGTCATAATTGCAAATTACCATGCTTAAACCGAAGGAAAGTAAACCGTCTGAGGCAGAGGGAAATCTCTGCATTGCAGCAAAAATGCTTTTTAAGAGGAAGAGGGGAGCCTGCACACTGTGATCTGTGTGGCATAACACAGCCGACCAATAAAGTTCCACCCTGTTGGCCCTCCAGCCAATTGCAGCTGCAGTTGAGGTTAAAGATTGACAATCAGAGGGAGAGCAGCAGGGAGAGCAAGGCCTTCTGGAAAATTCCACAGCCATCTTTGATTCACCCTTTACAGCTTTTATAAGATCCAGGTCATTTTTTTTCTTTCGTACAGAATATGCTGTACATACTAGCAGTATACTGATTAAGTGCTGGGAGGTGTGTTAGACCAGGAGCCTTAATTTTTTTCGTAGCCATTGTATTGTGAAATGCTGTTAATGTTTCTTTCTTCCCAGGAAAAGCCAAAGTTAATACTCATCATGTCTTAAGTTGTGTGCATGTTTGTTGCTCTTGTGAAAGCTGATTGTGTCTTGTCGTATTACAAAATCAAATAATCTCTCGGGTTTTGTGTAGCAGACTGTAAGATTTTTTAAAGTTAAATCCCAGATGTGGCATTTCTAATGTGATGCAATATAATGAGTGCAATAGGATGTTTGTATTGAACTGCATTTCTGGAATTCCAAACAGAGACAGAAATTTATCTGTTTAATGTGTGAAAATTGATTATTTTTTATATATATATAGAAAAGCTTTGTCATACAGCTTTGCCAGGATCTGACTGTGGTTGTACAGTGGTGGTTTTTGTTTCTTGAAAATGAAATCTAATTATTCCATGACAGCAGTATTCATATAGGAGGGGAAGCCATGATTGAAGACAGGGGAGAAAAAAATCCCCAAAAAGAAACAGATGAGTGCTTCTGAATTCGCTGGATTTTCCTGTGTTTCCCTCCCTGTGTTTCTCTTCTGTCTCTATCGTGGGCCGTGAGGGTTTGCCTCGACGTAGACCATGTTTTTCGTAATGTTGGACTGTAATCTCCACAGATCTCTCTGGTCCTCCTGCATGGATGTGCCAGTGCCCGAGTCTGAGCCTTGGAGTGGGGGATGGGGGATGGGGGGAGGGGAGCAAGCTGTGGCCTCCATTTTCTGTGACGAGAGAACCCTGCTCGTCTCTCACAGGAGTGGAATCTAAAGGCATTGACTCAGTGTTGTTTCCTTTTGTCCATCAGGTACTTCAGTACTCACTGAGGGGGAATACTGTGTTTTCTTGCACCTGATTTCTGTGGAATATCTCAGAATCTGCTGAGGATTTATTTGCCTAACTCTTTGATGGATCATAGCTCCTATTCTGAGAATGCCCTTTGGATCTTCATACTTTTTTTTTCCTGCTTATCCTGTCTTCTTGGTAGTTGTAAAAATGTCTTGCCATTGGTATTGAGTATGTGTATGATAGAGTTGTTCAGCAGCTCTCAGATCCCTGGCGATGGTGAATATTCTTTATAGGGCTGTGGTACACGTAGCAGAGTGAACTGGCTAACGGTTTCTTATTTTCATGTGGGCCTCGTTTGTTCACTCAGTCCGGAACAGGAAGGCCCCGGAGGGGCTGGGGTGTGTGTGTGTGTGTGTGTGTGTGTGTGTGTGTGTGTGCTGGCTGACACTAGATACCCACATGCCATGAACAACTCTGCTCAACCCATGTTTGTCACTTTTTCAGACAATGCAAGTTATGATTTTATTCTCTCAAATGTCAGATAAGTTATCAGTGATTGCCACAGTGAATTTTATGAAGCCTTGATGGTTGTGAGCTACACTGTATTTTGTTTTGTCAGCATGACAAGCTTTAATCATTGCTAAACCCATTGATTGTCAATATCATGGTTTCCTTGGAATTGTAATTATTATAGGTATACTTGCTGGTAAACTAGTAAGCATGTAATCTTATTGTTTTATTGATGAAACTCCAGGATTTGCCTTTTGAACCCTTGTTTGCCTGTCAGTGAACTGAAATTTGATTAAACTTTGTATGGAATGTCTCTTTAAGGATGGAGGAGGGGACATGCAGAGCATTCCTTTAGTTTCAGAACTGAAAAAAAGATTATCCCACAAATGTGGTTGACCTTTGAGTTGTACCCTGAAAACCACTCATCCTAGTGGGAAACCAGAGCTAAAGCCAAAGCTATGATCTGGGCAAGTGTGTGTGACCTGTCAGGGGTCCATGGGTGGGTTTTCTTCTTTAGACTTTTCAATAAAGGCGACATCCTTGGAAGTAGACCCTCTGTGGCTCTCACAAAGGAGGAGCCAAACACTCAAAGACCTTCATTTATTGCCAAACCCCCTTTATTCTCCTCTGTATTTTTGTCAGAGGAAGTGGGACACTATGCAAGAGCAAAGACATGGAATCTGTTGTTTCCAGTGCTAGATACAGTATGTGTGTTGCATATTTAGCTTTTGGATTTTATTGTGTGCCTTTTTTGTAAACTGACAAAAATGGGCTCAGAACTGACAAGATATGGGTTAAATATGACTGTAGTTGAGGTCTAGAGCAGAAATAGATTTCAAACAATGGTTTGCAGTCTATTGGAGACCAGTAGCAAGAGATCTATCTAAGAATGGCCACAAATCCTTCAGGGGTATCCTGTTGTCACTGAAGGGGCTTGAGAGGTGCTGTTATTTGCCATGAGTGGCTGTCCCTTCAGTAGTATAGACCAACTCCCTCTGGATTATTTATTTATTTGTTGTTGCTGTAGGTCTACAGCTCTGTTCAGTTTGTCATAAAGAAATACGAATATTGTGACCTAGTTGGACAAAGATGTTAGAACTGCAGCGTAAGGACAGAGGTGCAGGGTAATTACAGCTAAATGGCCCTACGTGTTGTTGCAAATCTCAGCTTGTGCTTAGCGGAGATGAGTGTTACCATGGTGATATTTATCATCCTCTTTTGGATCATAAAGAACATTTTCAGATCCCATTGTAGGTGATAATGTGGAAGGGATTTAAATTTCATAAAACAAAGTGGAAGATGTTGTAAAATCAAATGAAAACAACAACAATGGAAATCAGCAGAGTCCCTATTGACAGATCCTCTGGGACCCGGGTGCCTTAGGTGGTGTTCCACTTGTTTACTGCTATGCTGATGTGGTTTCTGAACACCCTTTCTGACTTTGTGTTTGCCTCTCTTTCTGTGTTTCTGTGTGCTCCTGTTCGGTGCTCTGCAGTCTGGCTGAGGAGGAGATAAAGACAGAGTCTGATGTGGTAGAGGGGATGGATGCATCTGTGCGATCCAAAGGTAAGTCTCTAAGGCCGAGTATCTCACATTAAGAACCAAGCATCCAAGACAGCTCAGTTACAGAGAAGGTAGAGGTTATTTACTGTATATTTTGAGGAGCAGAGTGTAATACATTTTGCTGGTCTCTTAGGACTGCAAAGATAATCCATTTTGCCTGACAGTCTGCCTGCTTGTGTTAAGAATCTGCACAGGGGCTAGTTAGTTTCGAGGAAGCCCTCTAGCCATTCACTACGATGAAATAATAATTTGACAGGTTGTCTTCAATAACTGCTTTTCAGACTAGTGTGATTGCTGTGACTATTAGATGGTTACAAAATAATAGTGCTGAACACTGAATCCATTGTATTGCCCTCTTGAAAACGATAATTTCAAGATACTCTTCTTCCCTTGGTTTCTCAAGGGAAGAGTAGGTTAATGACAACAATGTATGATTGTAATTTTTGTTTATTCTCTTTTTGGATCGATTTTTCTCTTATTGTTAACAGAACTAACCAAATTACTGTCACAGCATCTGCCTTTTATTATTCTTAAGCTTATGCAATGTGTTGGATGTAAATTCACTGAATAATGCAAGCTTGCCTCATGTTGTGTGACGACGTAATTTTCTTTATGCATCCAGTCCCTGATCCACCAGGGTCAGCAGAACGATCGGTGGCACCACAGAAACGAAAGGTGTCAAGTCCCACCCATTCCTCCAATGGGCACTCTCCCTCAGATACCTCCCCCAGCCCTCTTAAGAAAAAGAAGAAGCCCGGGGCCATGAACTGTAACAACAAAGACCAGGTAAGGGCTCCTTGCAAGCTCATTTCAAAATCAGGTGTCTTCTCAAAGGCTGTTTCTCTATCGAATTACAATGATGTGATTTTTACTTTCATAAAATGTTAAGGCCTAGGTTGTGCCTGAAGAAAATTAGTTCACGTGATGTGTTACCTGACCAGATTGGAAATTAAATATGTTTATGGCCAGTATACACACAGGGAGTGAAAACACTGCCATAGTGGAGAAGGAATGATGACATATTTTCAGTCCTGTATGGAAAGCATTCATAGGTTGATTTTTGCCTTCAGCTTCCACAGATGATTGTGTACAGAATGAAAAAAGAGAGCTTGAGAACAGTTAAAATCCCATACTACTTTCTCATCCTGTACAGTCAGGCCTGATTTAGACTTTTGTGAGCGAGTCTTTGTAGAGCCTACAATATAACCTACATAAGCTGCTGACGTCGTTGCGAGCATTTAAGCTTGTTTGTGGTGCTTTGTGTTAATTACCTTGAGATCGTGTCCCGGTGTTTTACATGCAGTGCCAGCCATGATGGAAACAAATAAAATGCTGGGACCTTTTTGTCTCCTGGGTCCCCACTTTGCTGTAGTCAGTTGTTTCTTTTTTTTTGGGGGGCACACATACTTGTCCCTCTAGTTTATCCATTTCTTTGTTAATTCTCTCATGTCCATTTTGATAGTTTCAGCAATCTCCCTCCAGGTATTTGCTGACATTTGTAAGTCTTTATATTAATGCTACTGTTATTGTTCCTTATATTGAGAAAATGAATATTTTCTCACTGATAAATTCAAAACTGTGGTGAAAAAGTAGCTGAAAATGCTTGGGAGGAATCGACGGTGCTGAACTGGCCAATCACAATAGTTGTGGGCTGAATTGATGCAATATGTAGTTGTATTTCTAAAGAGGTGCATGTCAGGTTACATTATAGGGTTTCAGATGGGTTTGCAGTTACAATGTAGTTATGGCGTAGAATTCCCACTGATCAGGGGATGGGGGTCCTCAAGGAAGTCATGACAGGAAATACTGGTGGTGTTCCAATTGAAGTATGAATTTCTTAGTTCCCAGTCAAATTTTTCACTTAGAATGCCCCTGCAAGTTGGATTTCCAATTCGAAAAGACAGATTAGCAGCCGTGAACCTAAACAGTAAAACTGTGAAGCTTTTCATTTTTACTGCAACTGTTGCATATTTATGCCTCAGTAAAAAAAAGCCATACAGAGCATTGACCAGGCTCTATCCATGAAGTTGCTGCAGTGGTGTTTTAAAAACCCCCAAAACAACAGCAACAAGCACTGCACTGTATACATGAATGGTTCTACCTTGCTAAGGAGCAAATCCTGTTTTTTCCTTGCGTTTTCGACTTTACTTCTGGAACGCACTCAACTTGGGAGTGACCCAACTCCCAGCTCCGACTTCGGAGGTAAATGAAACGCAGCACTAGTCTAAGCTAAATCTCATATTGCCTGTGAGAACACACTGGTCATAATTTGATCAGAATTTGTCAAATGCTGGGCTTTTTTAAAGCAGAACATCGTTCAGGAGTGCGTTGCTTTAATAATAGATGCTGTATGTCTTGTATGTATTTTAAACTCTGACAGGAATGCATGGTCAATTTACATACACGTATTATTTTAGACACCGTTTTTGTGCTTTTGACAAATCACCAGTGGCCATTTTTGTTGACAAGTTTTGCTCTGTGCATTTGGTGTTTTTTGCTTGATGGGTAATGTAGTGCTGAGTGATTCCCTTTAGTCCTGTGTTGACCTTGCATGGTATCGAAAAATAATTTAGCCATTTTTGTATAATTTGACAGGTATATCTGACATGAGCATAGTTATACCTTCTGTGGAAGTGTTAGAGTACATGCTTTGGTTCTCTGGGAAAGGTCAACTAAGTAGCAGTTGAATTCTACCCCCTGAAAATGAATGCCAAAGACTTAAATTTGGACTGAGAAACACTATTGTGAGCCATTCATGAACATGTATTCATGCAGAAACGTGTTAACAACTAAGATACCAGTTAGCCATTAACCAGAGAACCACATCATGCATCGTTTACTCTTTGGTGTAAGATGAGCCATGTCTCAGCTTGCACTGTAGAACCTGTTTGGTTAGTATTGATTTCAGTTGAAGCTGTCACATGACTAGATGTTGAGATAATTAACTTGTTTGCTTAAAATAATCTTGTGTTAGATTCATTGTCTTTATTACCCACTATGCTGCTTACCCTGCTTATCCCACCTTATTGCTGCCTTGTTTCTGTTGCACTGCACCTTTTTTGTTCCTGCGTGTTTTTGAAATCTGCCCCCCTGTTTCTCTTGCCTGCATTTCAGTCAGAGCTAAGACATGGTCCCTTTTACTATATGAAGCAGCCAGCACTCACCACAGACCCTGTTGATGTTGTACCGCAGGACGGCAGGAATGACTTCTACTGCTGGCTGTGCCACCGCGAGGGCCAGGTGCTCTGCTGTGAGCTCTGCCCCAGGGTGTACCACGCCAAGTGCCTCAAACTACCAGCTGAGCCCGAGGGCGACTGGTTCTGTCCAGAGTGTGAGGTATCTTGCTGTAGTCATGTGCATTTGTGGGACTGTGTGCCATGAACAGCTTTAGCCAGCAAGCAAAAACTACCTGATTCAGTCTGTAGTTGATTCCCAAAACGTATAAACTCGTTCCTCACACTTCTGTGAGAGTAGGAGAATTTGTTTGCAGATTAAAGTTTAGGCCTGTTTACATTTAAGGCTATCTGTTATGAAATTATTTTTGGTAGCACAATTTGGAATTCACCAAATCACCAAAGCGAATCATTTAAATCTTACATTATTTTAGATATAATTTAGTATCTATTTATTATATTATCATTGTGACTTTTTTGAAAATGATTTTCTTTGCAGAAAATTACAGTCGCTGAATGCATTGAAACCCAGAGCAAAGCAATGACAATGCTGACAATTGACCAACTCTCCTACTTACTAAAATTTGCACTTCAAAAGATTAAACAGCCTGGGGTAAGGGATGTCCAAAGTCTTTTGTGTGTTATAGTCAATCAAAAGTTCTGGAAATATCCAGGAGAAAATTACACCTGTGTGTTTATTTCCTGTTTGTCTAATCTGAGCAGACTGAGCCTTTTCAAAAGCCCGTGTCTCTGGAACAACACCCGGATTATGCAGAGTACATTTTTCACCCCATGGACTTGTGTACTTTAGAGAAGGTACAAACATTTTGCTAAAACAGAAAAGTCTTAAAATTGAGCCAAAGAAAATACCTGAATAAGAATGAAACATTAGGTATGAGGAAAGCATGCATACAAAACTCTGACAAGAGCGCAGTTGCTTGTCTTTGATTTTCTTATTTTCGCTTCTATATAGAATGTAAAAAAGAAGATGTATGGCTGTACTGAAGCTTTTCTTGCTGATGTGAAATGGATTTTGCATAATTGCATCATCTATAATGGAGGTAGGCCTCTTTGATGTACATCATTACGCCCTTTACTGTGGCAAGAATATAAAAGCTAAGCTTGTGCATCTATTTCAGGTAATCACAAATTAACAGCAACTGCAAAAGTCATTGTGAGGATCTGTGAACATGAGGTAAAGAAGCTTTAATTAGTTGGTGACATCTTTGTAAATGCATCTCTTTTTATGGAGTTACATCATTGTCATTTAATGCATTTTTTAGATGAATGAGATTGAGGTGTGTCCAGAGTGCTACCTGTCTGCATGCCAAAAAAGGGACAACTGGTTCTGTGAGCCATGTGTAGGTCTTTCTAATCATTTAAATACTGTATCATAATTAAAATGATTTCTTTCAAAATACATTTTAGCTTGGATATCAGATTTGTGATCCACTATAATTTACAATTTTTCTCTTTCCAATAGAGTCAACCCCACCCCCTGGTCTGGGCTAAGTTGAAGGGCTTTCCATTCTGGCCAGCAAAAGCACTTCGTGAAAAGGATGGCCAAGTAGATGCACGCTTCTTTGGGCAGCACGACAGGTATAATTTACCTTTTGGGCATTATAGAGGAAACTCCTTGTTTTAGAGGTTTAGAAAAGAGCTGAGTCACTGCTTCTCCATTGGATATGGAATCTGTTAAATTATGTATTGGGCTCTGTTGTTCCTCCACACAGGGCCTGGGTTCCCATCAACAACTGCTACCTCATGTCCAAAGAGATTCCTTTCTCTGTGAAGAAAACAAAAAGCATTTTCAACAGTGCCATGCAAGAAATGGAGGTCTATGTGGAAAACATTCGCAAGAAGTTTGGGGTTTTCAACTACGCACCCTTCCGCACTCCCTACACCCCCAACAACCAGATGCAAATGCTGGTGGACCCCGCTAACCCCAGTGCTGGTACAGTGAAAACGGAGAAACCAGATAAACTTCGCTTCAACTTCGATATAACTGCTTCACCTAAGATGGTCCTCAGCAAGAGTAGCACACCTAGTGGTATGAATAGGCGGGTCTCAATGACCGACATGCCTCGGTCTCCCATGAGTACGAACTCATCGGTGCACACAGGGTCTGATGGGGAGCAAGATGTGGATAAGGCCAACAAGAATCCTGCACTCCACTACAGCACTGGAGAGGAGTCGATGGACTGCACTGGTAAATAAATGTTGAAGTCTCCTTCACTCTGGCTGCATTGATTGCACTTGTGACATTTTATAGTCACTATTTATAAGCTTGTTTTTGTCCTTTTTTTCATTACAGCGTCTCCTGTTTCAGGGAAGATGGGTCCTGCAGGCAGTGTGTCAGGTAGTCCAAAGCCCTTTAACCCTGGACTGGTGCCCAAACAGGAACGGACTGCAGGGACGGGTGGCATCCTCAATCTCAACCTTGGTCAGTAACAAAAGCACAAATATTATGGAGTTATGTTCTCAGTTCATTAATAATTTGTGCTTAAAACAAACATTTACATGTTCCTTTCAGATCGAGTGAAGGCTGAAATGGATCTTAAGGAGCTGAGTGAGACTGTTCAACAGCAGCAGCAGCAGCAGCAACAGGGAGTGCCACCACCCCCCACTACGCCAAAGAGACCCATCAGGAGTCTGGACAAGACTATTGAAAGCTGCAAGGCCCAGCTCGGTACATACACAACTCTAAGACACGACTTGTCACAGAACTTTATTTTTGTCTTGTACATGTCATACCACCTTATTGCTGTGTGGTAGCAAATCCTAGAAAATGTGAGAATATTTCAGTTGTTTTATATTTGCAAGACTAATTTGAATTAAATCTCTTATTACAGTGTACATCTATATGATGACAAAGGCATTCTATTCTATTCTAAACAGTTTTATAAATGTGTCACGCCAGTTCTGATTCAGATCAGCGACATCATAACATTGTTGCTGCACAGTTTATTAAGCCATTACCAAAGAAAGTCTGTATTTCCCTTTATTTGCTTCTAACAGAATGTAACACAATGTACATTTCTAAACACAGGTATTGATGAGATATCAGAAGATGTGTATAAAGATGTGGATCACAGTGACTCTGAGGACTCTGAGAAATCAGACTCGAGTGACAGCGAGTATCTCAGTGATGAGGAACACAAGCCAAAGACCTCAGCTCAGGATGACAAGGAAAAAACGGAGAGAAAAAGGTCTAAAGCAACCACGGAGGGAGAGAATAAGGAAGGAGTTGTGGTACCAGGGGATAAAGTCACCCCTGAAACCCCGATCAAAGAGAAACAGAGTAGCAATGGCCCAGATAGAGACCTCCAGGACAAGCCCAGAACACCCCAGTCTCAGCCCCTCACTGACAAACCCAGAGCCTCAGAGGAGGTCAGACCACCTGGTGTAACGTCAGCAGCCGAGCAGGACTCTGATTCTGAAAGAGAGCTGGTGATTGACCTGGGTGATGAACATGGAGGCCGTGACTCAAAGAGAGCAAAAAGAGAGCTGGGATCTTCCACTGCCAAAACTCCCAAAGAGTCTAATGTTGCCAAGCTGGAAGGTGAGACTTATTTATGGACTGTATTCACTCCTGTAATTCTCATTATGACTTTTTAACAATGTTATCCACAGGTTAGTGGTTGGAGCTGTTAGCTTTTCTTTTATAGTTATATATAAATTTACAATTTAAGAACCCATTGGCAAATTACTTTACTTCAACCTCAATTAGGCCTTAACCCAACTTGTAAGACAAAGAAAGGGATAGCAACAAAAATATATTGATTCACAAACGGGGTCTACATTGAAGAATCATCAGAATGAAATCTTAGCTGCGATTATCACATCAAGTCAACATCTGAAGTCTGCAAAACAACATCTGGATAAGCTGGAATTGTTTTGGAAGGAAGTGCTGTGGGCAAAGAAATTATAGTGTTTTTGCCACAGTGACAAGTTTGGGGGTGGGGGGGGGTATGAAG